>DWON01001383.1:0-24742 GCA_018251015.1 Phocides pigmalion okeechobee
TAAAAAATCAGCTTATGGTTGGGGGACCTACTCACCTCAATACTCCCGCGTATGAACTCAGGGAGGAGGGAGTAGCTGAAAAACAGCTAACCATAGAATTAAATTCTTGTGGTGGTTTAAGCTGAGCCATTTCCTTTTGCCTTTCATGTTTTTATTTGTTTTTCAATTTATTTCTGTTAAATTACTTAATTAGTTTATTAAAGTTTTAAGATTCTGTGCATTTGACGCAATAAATAAGTTTATTATTATTATTATTATAAACCTAAACCAAAACCTAAATCTAAATCCACTAAAGACTTTGAACTCGCTATACGAGACATTACGATTGATCTGACTTTAGAAGTTAACGCCTAAACATAATTTATTAGTTACATTGTTTCTAATAATATTGCTATAACATTTTATCAGGCGTTATAATTAAAAAACTCAAGGTTTGACATAAACAAAGAAAAAATAACCTACATATCCTTATGTCTTCAAATTTACGTTCAGTTTAAAATGTCAGGCATATTATTATTGAAAGTAATTTAAATAGTAATAAAATTGTTAATTATTACGTGATGTCATGCGTACCTACCGTATTCAGAAACGACAAAAACAGAAGCGTTCCGTACATAAGCTTTGTTAACCTATGGACTGGGCGTAAGAAAAAAGACTGGCGTAATATTATCTGTGGTACGTGTCAATTGTACATTTACCACAAAAATGGTTGTCTCATTAATAGTCTGTGTCGCACCAAAGCCATTGGATTCATTAACAATGGAATGAAATTAAAATGAATATATTACATACATAAATGAGATCTGAAGCCAATAAAGGTAGTAAGGAGGGAATCCAAGGTATTAAAAATCATATAAAAACGAAGAATTTGTGGGCGTATTCGTCTTTATTTAGTCTTTGTTATGCTAGCAACGTAACGCACCAAACTAGTTTTATTTATTTTATTTATTTGTTTTTAGGAAACATACAATAGTTGTAAAGTTTCCGCTGATAACTAATACATAATATTAAAATATGAGGTAGTCCGGAGTAGGGTTAAATTTAATAGCAAAAAAAACGAAAGAAAAAAATGAAGGCTAATAAAAACTAATAAAAAGCTACACAATGCTTTTTATTAGTTACGTTTTACGTTAAAAGTGTTATGAATTTTTATTTTACACAGAAATTATGTTGCGTATATGTGTAATTGTATTGTACATTAAACAATCAGCAGAAGTTAAAAAGAGACAGCAATAAATTTGACAGTTCAATGTCAAAACGTCATATTTGTGTAATTGTGTCTTATAGAATAAATATCTTGATTAACATCGGTGTTACGTATTTGATTACGTCATAATAAATGACGTAATGAATGACGTGACCAACTTCATTTTATATCTGACTTCGTCATTGTTCAGGGCTGCCAACCGTTACTCAAAAGCCACTGCTACGCCCAAAGCTCGTTCTTGGTTGTAAGCGTCAATGTTGAGTGTTATAATCAGATTTATAATTTGAACCTTGTAAGACCAAGAAACTGTTGCTAATTGTAGCGATATTCGTTATATTTGTTATATTTACTGCTGTCCCTTGTTCGACGCAACGCTTGTGACTTGTACACACCTGTGTTGTACGGACAAATCTGTATGGATTTCGGGCGAACAAAAATGGGGTATTTACGTGAGCGTTTCAAGACTGGGAGCTCCAGTTTAGTGCGGTCTGTCGCAACGTTGGCCTGATTTAATTTATGAGCGGCGCAGTCAAGTAGCATTTTTTCAGTAGCGAAGTTAGCAATGTAACAAAATTTAATTTGTAACGTATTAATAATAATTTATAACTAATCTTTGTTCTTGTTTAAATGTAGAGGAACTACTTAAAGGAATACTGTTAATAACGTGAAGGGATGGTATATGTATATGTATATGTATATGTATACATTACAGTTTATTTATAGAATTTTATAACTTTACACAAAACAATAAATTTATACATTTTACTCACTCAATAGGTACTCACGATTAATGATTTTTAATTACATATTTCACGGCTGTCATTGCTTAAAATACATAACAACGTGTAAAAAAATCTATAATTATATTAATTTAAAATCAATTGTGATTATATATGTTATATTTTTAATGAACAGGAAATAGCACAAGAGCATGCAAACCACCCGATGTTAAGTAATGGCAGCCCATAAATATCTACGTACAATCACAAACACGACCGAAATCCCATCTGAGCTCGAACGTAGATACGTTGCTACTCCTGAGGACTAAGATGGTCGTTGTTGTTGTTGTTGTTGCGGATTGTTGCAAAGTAGTTTTTAACAATAATTTAATAACATGGGCTTCCGTAAAGTAACCATTGATACTATTAAGTGTCTACTTCCTAGATTGTGGTTTGTTGCCTGTGGGCAGCGGAACTACTTTCAGTAACTTATCTTCAGAACTGTCCGGTGGTTTTATGGTTTCCGAGGGCAGTGGAATGACCAGCTTTGACTTGTCTTCGGCACCATCAGGTTGATTCGTGGTGCTCGACGGCAGCGGTATTACCAGCTTTGACTCGTCGATAGGAGGTGTTGTAGATTCTGGAGGCGGGGTATGATGCATACGGGATGGATGGATCCGCCAAGGGATGGGAGATAAGTACGATCCAGCTGGTAGGATGCTTACGCCTAACTCTGGTGGTGCGGTCGTTCCAGGATGCCCCTCAGACACCAACACACAAAGGGTCAAGGTTAAAAGCGTTTTAAATTTGGACATCCTGTAATAATCAAAATATTTTTAAGAAGAATATTATAGTGAATCGGAACTTCCGATTGGTTTTGTACTTCCGATTTACTTTCGGAACCGTAACCTTAAATTACCTAATCATAAAACCTAAATCGGAGGTACTACTAAACCAATCGGAAGTACAAAACCAATCGGAAGTTCCGATTCACGGAAATGGTTGCTAAATTGGTTACTGGAGCATCGCGATTCACTGCGGTACAGCAGTTATCGAAGCATACAAACATTATCTCCACTTGCTTTCATTCGATACTTTGGAAGTAATAATAATCAATGAGTTGATTATTGTTCCTAAATGGACTCAAGTCATTCGCTCTTTGGGCATTTGCGTTTCAACTAAATTTAGTTTTTATATTAATGTTCGTTTGTTTCACGTGATTTGTGACAAATGATTTTGACAATGACTCTTTCTCGCTATAACCCTTTCCCTGCGAGATACACAACAGTTTTGTATTACTTGGTCTAACGCTTGCGGCTTGTACACACCCGTCGTGTACATACAAGTCTGTATGGATTACGGGCGAACACAAGTGCTGTTTTTACGTCGACGCTACAAACTGCAGACATTACGTCTTTGTATTCGTAAATGTTACACGGACGCCAAAAAAACAAAATTTCTGTGAATTATCGTCGCTAGTCTAGAGAAAACATGTCCAGTTTAGTGCCATCTCCCGCAACGCTGACTATATGAGCGCCACAGTCAACTACTCCTGAGGACTAAGATGGTAGTCTCACTTCACAGTGTAGCCGGCAACCGCACTTCTCCAAACACTGACTCGATGTAATACAAGAGCCCCACAGTCAAAAGGGTAGCCTGCAACCGCACTTCTCCAACTTCCCCGGTCAGTTTTACTTTCCCGGATGATAGTTCTATCATTGTCAAGTTCACCTGTCGAATATGCTAAAATATTTCAGTACTCACATTCTGTGAAATGGCGGCGTTTTGTTAGCAACTGCGCATGAACTATATTTAAATACTTTGGTATACAAATTGATTATGGCCAATTTGTTTCGTATTATGTATTTGTTGTAATATTAATATTGTATAGATATTTAGTTAACTAGCTAGTTATCCAGGTTACTCTCGAAGTTACAAATCAACTTAGAGGTGAACTATAGATTGACCGGGGTACAACCACCGCCCTCATAGTCCGTCGTAAAGCATTACTTGTGTTTGAGGTGCGGTTTCCTGCTACACTGTGAAGCGACGCTACCATCTTAGTCCTCGGGAGTAGCAAAGCATCTATGTTCAAGCTTAGATAGGATTTCGTTATACGCGGATGTCTATGGGATGCGACTACTTACCATTAGATGTTTTGCATGCTCGTTTTCTACTCTTCTCACACAAAAAATTGTAACTACAGTAATGAAAATCTCTAAAATAATTATAATAAAAGCCTAACCTAAACAATCTAAAGGGAGTCGGTATTCACGGCATGGTGCCAAGAACGCCGGCCTCATTCCCGCGCTTAAAAGCATTTTACACTAATAGCACCTTACTTGTAAGCGTATTACGTTTCCATTCGCTCTTATATGAGGCGACAATATTTGTTAAGACTAGCAATGCTTTTGGAATTCACTTGAGATGCGACTCCTTTTATAAGCAATTGGTTACAGACGTCTATATGGAGCAGTTGCCACTTTTTGGGAAGTTTATATTCACTTATAAATGAGGCGAAATTTTTAGTCATTAAAAATAGTAATGTATTCGGAATTAACCTCAGGTGTGTTTGGTCCTATATCCACTTTTTTATGTTCAGGTTTATGTTCGCTTATATAGGCGACAATGTTAGTCTTTATGAGTGGCAGTGATGTCTATATGCGGCAGTGATCACTCTGTATCTGGTTTTGGTTTGGTTATATATTAGATGACAATATTAGTAGTTAATAATATTAAAGCAAATATAATTGATTTAAAGGGTAACTAATTTGACTAATACAATGTATAGTTGGTTACAGATGTCCGTGTATGTCAACTACTGAATTAGGTTTAAGTTAGGTTATGTGGAGACAATATTAGTCTTTAAAATTAGTAACGCATTTGTGATTGATTTCAGATGTGGTTACGGTTGGTTACAGATGTGTATAAACGTAGTGATTACCTATTATCAGACGGACTGCAAGTTGTATGCTTCTGTATGACAGTGTTTTGCAAAGTAGAACAATGATTTGACCGGGGAGGTACCACCACCGCCTCCATAATCCGAGAAGCATATTTTGGTTTTTTTGAAGAGGTGCGCTTGCTCGAAGCACTTACAAGCGAGGCTACAATCTTAGCTCCTCAGCCAACTCATCTAGTCGCAATGCTTCTATGCATGACGTCAGGCAGGACTTTGAATTAAGATTGGACATAGCAAAAACCCTTTATCATCCAACGGCCTTTATCATTAATAGAAAAAAATAATTTGGCTACAGGTAGTCATGGAGTCATTGTCAACTTAGCATGAGGATACCATTATGGATGGTAAGTGTCACTATATATATAAACAGCAGTTACTTGCAACACATTGAACACGTTCACTGCGTTGATAAAATGTACAACGTTCATCTGTTGAGATGGCAGTCCTAATTTGCTTTCAATGAACTATCAGACGGTGCGTCGCGGACCTATTCAGACTGCCATCACTACCGCCGCCGTTCTACTTACGCACCAGCGAAAATTACGTTATGGGTGATCCGCAGTAAACGTGTTGAGTAATACTGTATTTTTTTATGCAAGAAGAGCAAATAAGCATGCCAACCACCTGATGTTAAGTTGTCGCAACCCATAGACATCTACGTGTAATCACAAACACGACCGAAATCCTATCTGAGCTCGAACGTAGACACGTTGTTGCTCCTGAGGACTAAGATGGTCGCCTCGCTTCAAAGTTCGCGGCAACCGCACCCCTCCAAACGAAATACAAGTAATGCTTTACGGAAATATTGAGAATTAGGAGGGCGTTATTGATTGGTGTAATTTAACATATTTCGCAAACTTTATTTTGAAGTTACAATTTTATGTCATGTAAAGAAGACGGGTTGGTGTCATTTGTCCCTTTCTAATATGGTGGAAATTCCCATCTATGTAGATTATCCGCTTCTACCGCTATTTCTTCCTTTTATTTGAAGCTTCGCATGGGCATTGCTTTCGGCAGACAGCGATGCTAGTAACCTCCGTCCGCCGGGTGGTCGTGTCTTGGGCTGCGGGACAGCTTCAGCACACATCACTAGCACACACACGATCAGAGCTAGAAGCGCTGTGAATTTCACCATTCTCTGGAAAAGAATGAACAACACATTTAATATAAATGTCGTACAGCCGTGCGAGCTCGCCCGGGGCGGCACCACCGCCACCTTCATAACCCGACGTAAAGCAACATGTTCTTCGTCTATTGTGTTTAGGTGGGCGAGGTGTGGTTGCCGGATACACATTATTGGAAGGGATCATCTTAGTCCTCAAGAGTAGGAGCGCATCGGGGTCCATCCTTAAATAGAACTTCTGTTCTATTTAAGATTAGACGTGGTTGTCCATGGACTGTAGTGACCAGGAGAAAAAAGCCGGCAGAAATAAACTCTCGGCACTCTTTTTAAATCGTTCTTTGTCAAATAAACATTTTTAAATTCAAATCCATTATTTTATTTCATTGTAAGGTATTTACAAATACTTAATGAATGTCAAGGATACAGTGTAAAATCTGTACATCGGCTTTGAGCACCTTGTTGGCTAAGGTTGTCCGGGAGAAAAAAGCCGGCAGAAAAAACTCACGGCACTCTTTTTAAATCAGTCCTTGATGAATAAACATTATACAGCATAACTTTAGAAAGATGGTGAGCACACGAGACAGCTAATCGTGTGTCAGAATCTGTCCACTGTCATTTACACACAATTTCGAAAAATATATAATATCATGTACATTTGATAGCCTCATATTAATGCTGTGAATTTTACCAATATTATACTTAATAGCCTAAAATTAGATTTTAAGGTAGAACTACTTCAATAGGTGAGGTAACATCGCCGCTAATTCGTCGTAAAATAATCTTTCTATTTCGGTTTAAGAAGTGGGATGGTTAATAATAAACTAGGCGACATTTTTAGTCCGCAGTAGCAACGCACATACATATGACCTCAGATACCCACTATTAGATATCTATAACCAACCATATAAAACGGAAATCCCATCTGTTGCTATCATAGACGCGTTACTACCCTTGAGGATTAAGATTGTCTTAGCAACGAATTCTAAAGACTAACATGGTAGCCTCAATGAGAAAGGTTCAATTAATAACGTCAAGCAGGACTTTGTCTTGTTTGAGCTGCACGTAGATATCTACGGGCTGCAGAGATTATTTAGCATGAAGTTATAATAAATAATCTCTGGAGGCTATAACAGCACCTTAGTCCTTTTGAAGTTGCGCATATATGCAGAGATCATTAAGCATCAGGTGACCTGCACATTCAGTTGCTGTTTAAAAAAAAACTTACTTTAAGAATATTTACTTAAATAACTTACTTAAGTTTCTAAGTGATGCTTCTCCGCTACGAATACGAATCAAGTCATGTTTTGATCTTATTTATACTTCTTTCCCGCTTAAAAATTGATTATAAGAAATTCGACTCACTGAAAATTTAAATTAATTTATAACTAGCTAGTTAAAAATATTCTTTTGAATGAATACTATGTAAAATTTAGTTATAACCGTAAATTTTAATCACAAAGAGAAGAACGGCGAGCATGACACCTGATCTTAAGTCGCTGCAGCCCGTGAACATCCACATAATTCGCCGTAATGCGTTACTTGTGTTTCGGTTGGAGAGGTGCGGTTGCCGGCTACACTTTGAAGCGAGACGACCATCTTAGTCCTCAGGAGTATCCACGTATCGACGATTCGAGTTCAGATAGGATTTTGGTCGTGTTTGTGGTTCTACGTGTATATCAGGTTATTTGCATGCTCGTTTGTTACTCTTCTCACATAAAAAAATACGACCACCGCCCTCATAACCAGCGGTGAAAAAAGTCTGTGTTTTTTGGGGTACGGTTGCCAGCTGCACTAGAAACTGAAACGACAATCTTAGTCCTCAGAAGCAGCAACGAGTATACGTACGACCTCGGGTAGGACTTCAGCGACCACTTAATGTGACAGATCATTTTTGCTAAAAATATTTATTGACTTACTTTATTAAGTGTGTATTAATTCGTTTTCTTTCTCATATATAAGGCTGCCTATAAATTTACTACATTTTATTGGAGATATTACATATGTTCGTAAGCGGGCTGTAGTACACGTTCCTTTGCTTCTTTTATGTTATAAAAAATTAGTGTTTCCATTTTGACATAGTGTCGCGGGGTGTTCAATGGTTAACTTTCGCTTTTATGTAACGTAAGCAGTAATTGACGCGCTGTGCTCTCGTAATAGTACCCTATCAAACAATTCAAAAGAGCCTTTCCGTGTTAAAAGATCACGAGATCGTAACACGGATCTACCTAGAACCACAATGTACACGATGTGTTATGTATACCTGAGTGTTTCTTCAGGGTCTAAAAGGTTTTATATATATATATAGATTTAATATTATATAAGTTTTTTCTTAATTACTATTTAAAGAAAGTTTGGTGTACAATCTCAATTAATGTATGCCCACTGATAAACCACGAAGAAACTCTGGACTATAAAGGTTCGTGGTTGTATTTTTTACTGTGTTATTAGTCTATACCTCGCAGTCACGTTAAAATATGTAAAATGTACTGTCATGTAAATATAAATGTTATGTAATGTAATGTTGGAATATACGAGAAAATATACTACTATCGTCACTTCTAAATTACACTAATAATAGCAAGAAAGTAAAAACCTTTCCAAAATATGATTTCACATTTTGTGAAACCTTGAACTATATGAATTACTTATTATGTTCATCTGTTTAAATGTATAATGTCATTTGTGTTCCTACACAAAGGAAAAGAACTAGATATTATCTCGTGACTCTTTTATTTCGTAGCAGCTCTATATGTAGTAAAAAGCGAGATAGTACATTGATGAACGCATTCATTTTGTTTATCTAAAATCTCCACACGAGTTGACCTTTGTTAATTACTAAGAGAAATATCTCTATTTTAGACAACCAAAATATATAGCATAAAAAATGGAAACACGGCACATTTTAAATTGAGCTGTAAAATGCCGTCCTTATTTTGAGGGGAAGATCATAAATCGGGTGTCTATTGGGATCGTAAGTGCCGTCGTCCGGCCGCCGCCGCTCGGACGGACATCTCGTTGGCATGTATACGGTTATTAGCAGACAATCTTGTAAATTTCTTTTCAAAACTATATCTCAGATCTTTATCGCTATGGGTGTGATAAGGCCTCGCTTCGTGCGCGTCAACCGCATTATTATTGTCACCGCACTTATTTTTATATCTACCTTTTCGCCATTTACGAGTGATTTAATACAGTTGTTTGCATAATATAACAAGGCTTGTCGCTTTTCGATTACCTTATTTTTATATATAAGGTCGATTGAATTTTAATTGAGTATTCGGGCACGCCATAGAAACTCGTCAGTTAAAAAGATAGTTCATAATGATTATACGAAATCGTTACGATTTGAATAATGATTGTACCGTAATGAAACTGTTTGAATATTTAATTCTTGATAACGATAGTGAATTTATACTTATAGAAGTTCATGGTACTTTAAATCTCAATATTAATGTGATTTTAGATTGGATACTGCTTTCCACAATCACTTTTAGTAATTAATTAAATTATAAATAATCTAACTATATGGAAACTACTACTACTACCTGTAATGAAGGTGAGTTCAGCAGAAATTACATAGGACAAAAAGAAATGGAAATTTTACAATTAGAATAAATGTATTTATTATGTTGTGTTTGGGGGGGGGGGGGGGGAGGTTATGGAAGAATTAGAAAAGAGCGCCGAAACTTGAAAAATACAGAACACCAATAGAATGGTATAGAAAATAAAAAAAAATGATGACTATTTAAACTTTGCGTATTTAGGGGTTCACTATGAACTACGCGTGATTGACAGTTCTCACGCGATGTCATTGTGTGTCCAAAAAAAAAATAAAAGTCCCACGCTTTTACTGTTAAATATTTCCGTTAATTCCAAACATACTTAATTTGTAATCAAGCATTAAATCACGATTTCAATTGTTTCCAAAACATTAATATTAAAAATTGCAACTGAATTAAAATTTTCGCTG
The DNA here is from genome assembly GCA_018251015.1 of Phocides pigmalion okeechobee. Taxonomy (NCBI): domain Eukaryota; kingdom Metazoa; phylum Arthropoda; class Insecta; order Lepidoptera; family Hesperiidae; genus Phocides; species Phocides pigmalion. The sequence goes on from DWON01001383.1 coordinate 9,982, forward strand.
TTCCGAAATAGAATAAATCTTTTGTTTCCGCTACTATCCCAATATGTAATAAATAACGAAACCACTACACACGAACAAATATCCAATAGTAGCGTAACATTAAAGCGCGAACCCATTACAACATTGCAATATTTATCTCCACTACGTTATAATGAGAATTTATTTGTTCTCTGTTTTCATAAAGCACGCTACGCCGCGCCTGAGAAACTGATACTTGTATCTTTTTGAAATGCAACTCTGCAGCGTCTTTGTAATTGTAAAATATTTACATATTCATTAGCGGAACACCCTCAACGAGCATTAAATTATGTCACTCGACTTGAATTGCTCTTATTTGTTGATACTAGTTATTGGTCTAGTCTACAGTAATCGTTGAATATCATTATGCTTCAGGGTCTGTTTAATAAGAAAAATGTAGAGGTGGACGAATAAATTAATTAAATAAAAATTATAAATATCTCTCGATGTTTATATTCAAACTTATCTCTAAAAAGATGATATGTAGTTTAAATTTGCTACATAGATAATTCTGCTGTGATTTTCACTGATGTCGAGTCATGTTCAAAATGTTATTATGTTCTGAAGTAGTAATGTGTTGTGTTGTGATACTAAGAACATTTTATGTTGGGTCTATTTCATTAATGCAAGATCAGTCTGACGGTGTTGGTTTCATTATTTATCGAATGTTGAATTTCGTTTATTACTGTCATACTTATACAGAATTGTGATAAAGTTAATATTTTAGAGACTTTTAAGGTTGGCTTCAATTCCCGTTGATATATTTATTTTTAAAGGCTTTTGTATAGACGATTTACCGGTGGTAGCATCTAACATGTGATTGACTTTCATGAAGCCTTCTATTATATTATTCTAAAGTTGATTTATGCAGGACACCTGATCTTAAGTAGTTGCCATTTAAGATCTCATTTAGGTCTGAAGTCCTACCTGAAGTTTTATGTAGTTCGTCGCTATTTTTGTCGGCTAAAATGGGTTGCATCGATTCAAAGTATAGTTTGCAACTGCATTTTTCCAATGGAAACACAAAAGCTGCTTTATGGCGGTTTATGAGAGCGGCGGTTACATAAGTTCCCAGTCGGCAGTGATCACTTCAAATAAGGTGTTTTTTTGGTGTTTCTGTTATATAAAAACAATGTTTGTTAGAGTGTTAATCGAAATATATCTTGCACGTCTACTCACAGATCACAGGAAATCTATGACGTGAGGACTGTAACCGGGCCATGCATTATGGTTACCTGACCCTACTACAGCTATCTCCTCTCTGCACCTTCTGATTATTAATGGCCTTTATATTTCTCCGACTACGGCCATTCGACGACACGAAACTCGCATGACGCTTGGATTAATACGTATGTTAAAACTTCCCTGTCGCCCCACGATATGGCAAATGGGTTCAATCTATTGTGAGCATGAACAGCTTCCTCTCCTACGTGCGTTTCTGTGTATTGACTAATTAAAAATCATATTTTAAAATTGTTACATGGTACATTTTAGTATAATACGATGCTTATAAATTTTTATACGACTTTTTTGTGATATATTTGAAGGTTTTAATTAGTCATACGAAAAATAAAATTATAATTTAGACGTTCGATTTTCACAGTACTAAATGGAAAGGCTTAAGCTTTTGCGTGTCTAATAAATGTATCGTCTATGGAGAAGCATGAAAGAGGAGTGTAAGGAGACAAACAGGATTGCGTGGGCGTCGCTGAACTGGAATGTTGATAGAGATACAAACGAAATGGGAGTGTGGGATGGTTGCGAAGGTGGTCCTGTGTTTCCGCGTGCGAAGCACCTGTGCCGGCAGCGGAGCACGCGCCTCGGCCTCCTCTCGATAATGAATACGAGTTAATTAAACAACATTAGCTCGAACATTGGCGCCTGCACACGACGACAGATCCGAATAGCGATAGCCATGTGAACTCGCCCCTTCGTTAAATAAGCCATGTATCACGAATAGATAATCCCGTGTAATTTTTTTTTTTATTCTTTGCCCTGAATGACATAAACAGCAGGCTTATTATAATGTATAACTTGCCCTTACAGCTCGCCTGTAACGTGACATGGATGGTTTATGTTGTTGTCTAATAATAACGGAGATTATTACATTGATTGTAATAATTTTCGTGATCCATCCATCCATTCTCTAATATAGGATTATTTCTTTATTTCTTTAAAATAAAGAAAAACCTGAGTGTTTTTCTTCGGATTTCGTTTGGTGTAAGGTATGTATGCTTAGCTTAGTTAAAAAAATCAAATAATTTTAATATAAAAAATGCAAAGGTAGAAAAATCTGAAATTTCTCTATTATGAATCGCATGATCGAATTTCAGTAGCAGAAATAGTGAAATACTAATTTGTTACTATTTAAAATTACTGAATATAGGAGAGTGTAAGTGCGCATGCACAACTCTTGCTAAGAGCTTTTTGATAAGCCACCGCGAATGCTAATGTCCTTAAATAAAATTTTATCAAAGCAGTGCGCATGTTATCTTTGCGCTGCGTCTTATATCGCTAAATAAGAATTGTGGGCATTTAGAGTTGCCTCTGGCGATTGCGTTCCATTCCTTTATTTAGTAAAACTTGTAGTTTCTGCATACGATACTATAATTTTTACCGTTTTACCGTTTATTATTCATTTTTAGTTTAATTTCTACGACAAAAAAGGAAATATTGTAGTTTTAATATATTATAAAACAATAGTACGATTTTAAGAAGAACACAACAGGCGAATGATTTAGTTATTGTTGGAACTTGCGGAATCTGTATTTTTATATATCGTAAATGCAATACTAATTTTAAACAATATGAACGTAATGTTATATTATGGTAATCATGAACTTTATTGGTATTTAAGGTAGGTGAATCGTTTAACACGTGCGATGTTCTCCGGTTAGTGATATTGTAATGATGTATTGTTTCAGGTAAGTGGGCGGAACGGTGCTTGGGTAACGGAGCGATATGACGACCGATACACTTTCGAGACACGATGAAGCAATCGTTGGTACGTGGTTATTAATGTTTTACAATCGATTCAATATGCTAATTTAGCTAGTGACTTGAGTATGTGTATGACCTTTGCCTATTAAAAGTTAGCGAAATACAATTCGCAGAAAATTGTTGAGCTCTCAGTTCGTCTGCGAACGAACCACGACAATGTTGTTTACTCAGGCGCTAAATTTTCATCAACAACAAGGGATCACTTGGAGGAATATCAACCGTAGTTAAATTATGTTAGCCTGTGCTTTGATGTGATAAAGCGGGGGAGCGATTGGAGCCAGTGCTCTCATTGTGTTGGCCATAATCTGGCGTATCGCGTAGGACTCGTGTCGGAATGCGAGTTTATTTTAATATTTAATAACTCCCGGGCGGGCGAAGATACCGTCTGCTCCGAGGCGATTCGCTGTTCGTTTTTCCTCTGTTATCGCAATGCTTTTGTGTCACGCTTTCGCTCTTATTCGTTTTTCTTAATCACGCGGCTGATCATCCCGACTGGCCGGTAGTGGTTTCGGATCGCTTGTATGTATCTCCCAGAAAATAGACGAAATAATCAAATAGACTCCTATATATAGTAATTTCAAAGCGCATGGGACCGAAAAGGTCAGAGGACTGCACTTTTTGCTTAAACTGCAGATTCTGTTGCATTATAATACAAGAAAATGCAAATTGTTGTAGGAGTCTATTTAGTTACCTCTTCTTTTCTTCTTTAAAGTGTGAGAACTTAGATTCGAACGTTATGTGTGCTGAAGTTAAACTAAAGTAAGAAATAGTATTAAGTTAACAGGAAATAACAACCCGTATAGTTTACATTTACCGGTTATTTTAGGTTAGTTAGTTATCGTTAGATTTGCGAGCGCACGTGATGTGTATACAAAAATTGTAAAACCAATGTGAATTTATCGTCTAATTGTTACGGATTTACGAGGTTGCTGGGGTATTGTTATGAGCCGATAGCTGCAACTGGTATCTCGCATAAAGCAGTATAACGAACGCGTACTGGCTCATTCTGGCGAATATATCGTGACTCGCCATATTTACGTTATAGTCTTGACTTCGGTTTGATTTCGACAGACTACCGATACGGATATTCCGAATATGTATATTTTTAAATGTCGCAAATGCTTAAAGTAATCATATACAACGGTATTTAATCAAAACTATAGGTGTTTCGGTGAAAAGTCGTGCGGTTTTCGTATTAACCAATCCAATAATCGTTAATCCAAGATCTATTTTTTGTGATCACCATTAAGGCTGAACCACTTACTATCAGGTGGATTCTATGCACGGTTTGTACTTAAATTAATAAAATTTGTCAGTATTTAGACTTAAGTAATAAGCATTGTTATATTACAAAAAAAAAAAAGTTGGAGAAAAAAGGAAACATTACATTGATTTTAGTAGGCAGAAAAATTATCCTTTTCTATCAAGTTCTCGTTAACCTCGCTACTCGCCGATCTTCCCCCTTTTTATTCTTATTATTTATTGTGGTCTGCCAGTTTGTCCTTATTTACGTGCAATTTGGGGAACGTGAAAGCGTCTGATAAACGTAACAGATAAAAGGCGTGTCCGGGTACCTACTCCGACAATTTTCGAGCTTTTTGAAACGATGCCAACAATTTATTCCCTGTCTGTTTTGCTCTCGGCACCATCGATACGAAAGGAAACACTTGACTTGATATTTTTTACTACAGCTTGGAATTGATTAAACGTGAAGAATTTAATGTGGCGCAACTCGGTTCGGCGCTCCGCCGTCGAAGCGCGATTGCTAAATCGACGTGAGAAGAGGGTCCTTATGTATTTAGGGATCTGAATTATATCGAAGATCTCCTTTATTAACTCGTCAACAACTCGGTTGTCGAATTCAATGCTCTCTTAATCTGTTAAACTGCTTAATACACTTTGAAAGAAAAATAGTGCTTGATTTCGTTCGTATTGTATTTCAGACTTTGTTAATTAATTTATGGCAATTAATTTATTCTAAGTTAAGTTTTATTTTTTGTTATTGTCTGTACTTTATAAGTAAAATTCGCTTTGTGGAAGAAGATTAAGAAATTATCTGAAATACTTGTGCGTAACCAAGTTTTATTGTTGTGTCGTGATGCGTTGACGTGGCGTCCGGTCATTTATTTATTCCTTCTATTGTTATAATGCCTTCTCTCAAAGTGTTGTAATTTTTTACAAAATTGAATAGCGAATGTCATTATTACACTGTCACACGGTTGCTGAGTTCCAAACCGTTTATACATGCGGATATCGTATAAATACTCGAAAGATGTATAAAGATACGATAGAGAGACATAACCTACAGAAACCTAATCAGATTTAGTATATGGCAAAACCTTAATATATGTGCACAAATATTCAGATTTTTAGAAGTAAAATCTCGTTATATTTTTACTTGAATAATTTTAGTAAGTTTGAGGTATCTATGAAAGAAACTTTTTTTATTGTTTTTTTGGGGGACTTAACAACTCTTGCACATTGTTGTGGTCTTTTATAAATTTTCTTCAAATTTTATTTCATATGTTTAATCTGATTATCACTTGTGTTAGTTTTTTGTTCTTTTTAGGGATTTATATTTTTTCTAAATGGTAGAAATATGTGTGTTCATCCCCACTAGAGAACTTTTCACTGTACGTGGTTCGACTAGCGCTTGGCCAATTTTATTCAATGAGGAGATATGTAGATACTACTCCTTCTCGGAACTGTTACAGCCTACAAACTTTGAATTCAAATCTAGCTCTATTTACTCAGGGAGTGTAAATAGGGCCATAGTTTATATAGTAGACAAAGATGTTGACTGCTGTTAAAGGTACTATTCAATGTATGTGTTTTATAATTGCTTTATTGTAATATTATCTTTATGATTGTTATGTAAAATACTTTAGGTTCAGATATTTTATTTTCCTTATAAGTCATACAATTAAGTTTATGATTTTAAAACGAATTTATACATCTTACTATATATATAACGGATAACCACGAATAACGTTTTCTAATTGCAGATATTTTGTACCATTTGCATGGCTCGTAATTCGTGGCTAAGTCGAGGCTTGTAATTTTTTTTTGCTTTGAGTATACTTGTATAAAGTCTTATGTGGAGAACTGCTTGCATCACGAGTCTGGATGTTGCAGTAGCAGCTTAATCCATTTGTTTTAATATAAAGATTCTCAGTCCAAACGCGTAGTCCTAATGATTAGCGATTTTAAAACCGTCAAACTTGCAACTTCGCGTTTTTTATTCACTTTACAGCTATGAGTAGGTAATCTAAGAAGTTATTTAACGTGGTTCCTGTTTCCTCTTTCATCCTTCGTATTATTAACCGAAGAATGAAGTCTCACTACATAAACCGACTACGTTTACTTACTATTTTACTTCTTTTCTTTTTTACTTATGCCTTAACTTCCTTTATTGTTAAAAATGTTTAAAGTATTCGTGACGAGATAGGTTTTTAATATTTTACTTTACATTTTTTTAATTTGAAGGATCTCTTGATGGAAAGTAGTTTCTTTCATCTGTGAACATTTGCCATTCTTGTTTGTATCACCGTATTTAAAGAAAAAAATCTAATCAGTGTCTTCAATTATAATACATAGTTGAATACAAGTTTTGACATTTTCCCATTACCAAGAACATTGTCACTAGCATATGAGTTTGAGGATCCACTTTCGACAAATGCGTGTGAAATACCGCATGGACGCCTAAATAAGTCAACGCGCTGTATGGAAGGAAATCGGTATAGGAAATGCAAATAAATGATCCTTCGATCAAGGACAATACCATTAAAAGAAACGTTTTCCTTTTCAATTTCCTCACGCACCGGCCGTCAGTCGTCCGTGATCTTGGATTCGCTCGATCATGAAAATATATAGCTTCATTCGAGCGATCGCTATCGGTAAAGCTCCTTAATCGGTTTTCTTTTATATGAAAATGGACTTTCAGATTTATTACACCATTTTGGTTGCGTTCCAGTCGCGAAAAACGTGATATACGTCTGTTCGGGTTCAAAATTGCACACTAAACAAAAAGTCAACCACGTACCGCTCCATATTTCAGTAGGCGAGCCTCTTTCGTGGAACTGCTAAAATATAGGCTATGAAAGAAAATTGCTTAGGGTAAGTGCGGTTGCGTTGATTTCTTATTTCGTATTCATTGTGCGTTGAAATGTATCACGCGATCCGAGTCGAGATGTCGCGGCGTGAAGCGGAAATCAGCAACGACGGAAGTACTTCTCATTTCATGACTTAAACATTATGCAATTTCTGATACATAATCTTTTAATCTCAAAATACTCATGCATATAAATGGGAGAATCCAAAAATTAATAATCCATGCAACCTTGATGTATCCTTCTTTTCAATATAGTCAAATTTATATGAAAAAAAGGAATATTCGGTAGTCCTAAAATCTAGAAATAACTGAAAGAGTTTAACCGATTTCCTTACAAGTTTGACCAAATGTTATATTCCACGTTGCACTTGCATGATTAACTTAAAATATATTTTTTATTTAACTTAGGCACACCAACGCGTATATCCGGGTATAGTTAGTACAAAACTTATATTTTGATCTCCATTTAGCTACAATAATTAGCAGATAAAATTACAAGCCATGTACTCGTTACTAAAGTTCTTAAAACGGGTATCTTTATTTGTTTTCAACTGGCTTATTTATGTTAATGGGATAATATATCAAATAAATGGTACCGTCTCGAAAATGCGTTTGCAGCTCGCGTTGAGTAGGGATCGAGTCGCTGTCCATGCGATGGGTGCTTTGCGTTCAACACGAATAACAGTGCGAATAAATCTTTGTTACGAATGCGCTCAGGTTGTCGTACGTCTTCATAAAGTGAGTTAATTTGCCGAGTCGTGGACGCGATAACGCGACACGCATGCGTTCGGGCGGCCCTTGTGTCGCTGTGCGTGTTCAGTGCGCGTGCGCATCGTAAATCTCCGCGAACGCGATTTCAGAAGTGCAAGCCGTTGGACGTCCTTTTGCTCATATTACCATAATAGCCGTTGCAGACTCATTGCGATGAATTTAATAGACTAGATAATCCAAAAGATTCATTAAAAAAATTGGAGTTTCAGGGAGGCTAAATTTTTTAGGTTTTTGTTTTCTTTGAAAATAATCCTAAAGGAATATTTGTGCTAATCGAAACAAGCACATCTACCAGTTAGAACTATTGCTAGAAACCATCCAAATAATCAGATAAGTAGAACCAAATTCGGCTAATCTGTACAGAAAGCTAAGAATCATGATTAGAAGCACACTAGAATTTTACACATAAAGATTAGGAGAAAAATTTATACGAATTGAATAATAAAATTAAAGAAACTGAATTTGTTTTTGTGCATGTTGGAACGTTAATTTACACAGTTCCTAATCAAGGTTTCAAAAATATATTTATTAATACGATTTAACGTAAATAATACAATACACACACACGCACACATATATACATAGTTATGTATGTTTTATGTTAAATAACTAGACAAAGGGCGAGCAGGTCAGTTGATGCCGTTCATAGACGGTCACGTTTAATTTCTATAAAGACTTCTTCGGTTGATAAAAATAAGATAGAGATAGATAAAAAAAATAAGAAGTCCCTTTTGCTAACATTGTTCTTAAAAGTTTTTTTAAATTACTGTAAAATCAAAACTGTTCAAATTTGCAGTAACGAGATGGTAATTCCAGGACGCATCAATATTCTTACGCGTCCACGATACCATTGCGTGGGCAGATCGACACGTACCTACGTTTCTTAAAATTTTCACCCACCACCTTTCTTGTAACCCATTCCTTACTTACATACTTGACCTTATCTTTGAAAACGTTCGTATTGAATTTCGCTGTCGCATTTCTCACATTAACCTTCAGAATATACGTATACCAAGCTGTAATTATATCGAAATGAAATGTTTAGCGATTTATTCTGAGGCAATGTCCTGTAAAATTTATTTTAGGTTAATTAAAGCGTAAGGGCCGAGCAGTATTTTTCTTTAATTTCAAAATTAACGTCGCCATGTGTTACGGTATTTTAACCCTTTAGTCCCGCTGATCCTGTTAAGCTAATATAGCAGGGGTTCACCTTGTGGGTGCTATAAAAAAAGGCCTAACGTACCAATTAATTTCTGTACTGAGCTCATATTTTTTTAAAATGCTTGGGTTTTATTAAAGCAAATATTAATGTGCGCGTCTCGTCATTTTGAGCGTTGGTGTTAGTAGCGTGTTGATATTTTATTTACTTTATCGTCGGCCGAAGTGCGGGGTCCATTGCGTTCATAATATAGCCTGACTCTTTCCGTGATTTTGTCGGGTCAGTAATTAAACACATCTGCTTCACGTACAATTTTGTCTCTCGGCTCATGTTTTAATATTCCCAGTAAAAGCTGAAGCTATTTTTTTGTGTCAAACGTCACATGTTGACGTAATTTTAGTAAAATTAGTGAGTTTAACCAGCCAAAAACAAGAAGTTTCTCTAGATAAAAAGTTAATGTCGGCTTGGCGCACCGTATGTTACTCGTCTAGTAATACTTACGTGTGTACAATGTGTGTGTACATGTTTAGCCCTATGAGTGAAGAAGTATGCAGTTCACTTTATAATAAAAATGAAGCTACCGTACACGCGGACTTACAGGCACTCGTTACCTCAGGTCTTATACAACTTTGTTGGTGTCGTAAGTGTAGGAGACTGCAATCGTTTTTTGTTTCTATATTGGGCGCGGAATTCTCCACTACACTGTTATAATGCACATTGGTGAAGATACAACTTAGTTGTTAAAGTTTTTAAACGTTGATCAGATTTCGCTAGCGACCAGGTTTAACGATAGTCTGCTATCCATACCTAAGAAGGAACGATTGCAAACTATCTTCCGAAATTATTTAAACCGGGCGCTTTATTAGCCGTAATTATTTACCATAACGTGGACTGCGTGTTCGTTTGCTATTTGAAAGGTTTTTTTTTTTGTGGCGATGGTTGCATTACTGTCGTATTTTATGTAGCATTACAAATCTTTTATCTTATATTTTCTTTTAATGACGCCTAAAGAGAATTATCTACAATCTGTACTTTTCTACTGTCGTTTGGCGTGTCATATTAAACATGACCTGCTTTGTACCTCGCGCGCGTAGGTGTTATTGTGATGTGGTGCTCTTTATCCATTGTGAATTGCTTTCGAGCAATTCGTTTCCATTCCTATTTGGGGGCAACACTAAATTACGACGACAGATGAACAATAGTGTCTCGAGACTAGACTTGTAATTTGATTTGTACTTAGATCTTCAGTAGGGATTTATTTTCACTTTATTAATGGTTTGAAATGATTGTTTACTAATGAACTGATTGCAGCCACAATAATAAACAAGGTAATTTGAAGATGAAAGGAAAATTTTTACTTCAGAGATCATTACAGCCCAGTCATTTCCACCATGATGCTGTAATTCACGTTTGAAGAGTGTGGGAAGAGGAATTCAAATTTATGTTCAAATTTAGGGGTAGAGCTAGGTTAGTGTAGTGTAGATTTAGGTTCAAATTTAGGTGTAGAGGTTCTAAAGGTGGTAGAGCCGGTAGAGCTCGCCCGGGGCAGCACCACCGCCACCCTCATAACCCGCCGTAAAGCAACATGTTCTTTCATGTACTGTGTTTCGGTTGGGGAGTTGTTGTTGCCGGATACACATTATTGGAGGCGATCATCTTAGCCCTCAAGAATAGGAACGTATCCGCGTCCATCCTTAAATAGAACTTCTGTTCTATTTGAGATTGGATTGGATTGGTTTCTTACTCTTTCATAATAAAAAAAAGTATTGCATTCGTGGCAAACCCTATGTAGGACTCTCTCCCATCCATCTCCAAACCATACCATTTTCGACCGAATAGACAAGAATAATAATTGAACTGGACGAGTTTTGAGGGGGGAATTATTAAGGGGGGAGTAGTATCTCCCAGTCCAACTGTTGGTTTACTACCTGTCAAACTGCCACTTACTAAAAGTTGCATTGTAGGTACCCCGAAACTGCAGCGAGTCAAACTGGTATGCTTTCCTTTGTAGTACTTGGCTCGTGAAAAGATATCATAGATTCACTGGATGGTCAAAATACTTAGCAATATTTGACAAGTGGGGAAAGTATAATTCGATGTCGAGATACCATCACCACCGTCATAATTCGACGTGACACAACTTTTGCGTTACTTTTGGAGCGATGCGGTTACCGCTTCATTTAGGCGCGAGGAGACCATATTAATCTTCAGGAAAGACGTATCTACGTACGACCTCAAATAGGACTTCTTTACTGATTGAAGTTGTATTTGAACGTCCATAGGCTGCAGCGACTACTTAACATCAGCTGGTCTGCATCCTAGTATAGTACTTCTCACATTAAAAATGTTTGCTATTTGTAGCGCAAATAAACAACATAGCGCATGCGTCGTGTCCCTAGATCGGTGGCCATGGTCCCGCGGGGCTAGCACTCTAATAACTGTAATTAGGTACGGGCTACCCTTATCGTCGAGGCTAGTGCGATCGCGTGCTTGATGTCGATGAAACGTTTGAGATTGCGGATTTAATTTATTCTTTTTAAGTGCATTTGTATAAATTCCATTTAGCTTTTTTCTGTATAATTTAGCAAATAGGCATACCTGATGTGAAACGGCCACGAAACTGCATTTGTATTGCTAACTTCGATGACTAATCTGGAATAAAACGTTATGTCTAGAAGTGTGTATAGAAGTGTTGCAATGTGAATATTATGGGTAGTAAATTTAATTGCTTGAAAAGTTAAATGAAACATTTTTAACTCTATTCACTCAATTAAGTATGTTCTTTTGTCTGCATTTCTGACCGTTACCGCGTCGTGTGAAATCACTTGATCAATTTCAATAAAATTTATTTTATTTTATTGAAATTTATCAGTTCTTTCACTCATGCAACGTATACTATACAGTTGTGTATAAAGTGAACTATATAAAGGGGGATTCTCAATATAGAGAATAGATATGTAAGGGAACATAAATATATCATATCTTCCCTTAAAATTCACATGTACGAAGTTATGGATATGTTAGTAAAAATAATCATGTCTCAAGTGCATTATATATATATACTATTTCATTTTGTTGTGTAAACATCTGTACCGAACGTTAACAATTAGTAACAATATAATAAAATCGCGTTATCGATACGCCATTCTTTTTACGTCTCTACAAGGGCCGGTTACTGATCAATTCGAATCGACTTGTCTTTGCGGCGCGAACTCGCCGATCGCAATCGGTACTTGTTAGCCACCATTATGAATGCAAATTTAACAATTATATACATGTCGATCTGGTATCCTCGCACGAAACATCTGTGAAGTCGATTGCGTGACTTTCTTTTGCCCTTGTGAGAAAATTGTTTGCTCCGCGTATGAAACTTATTAACAATAACGAGCTGAGTAGAGTGTGTTTTGTGCGTATATAATTTTATTATTAGGACTTATTTCATAAACCTAAATTTTATTAATAATTGCGGCAAACAAATATATTATACAATTACTTACGCGAATATAAAAGCACATACACGCTTTTCTCATTTTTCTAAACTATTGTAAGTTATTTTAAATGCATCTATTTGGAGTTTCATAATTGTACAGTGAAATAACTACTGGCGGCAATTTGTGGGAGCGCTTGTCGGAAGGAGATTTAAGTTTTAGCTTGGTTATTTAGCCGCGTGATGCTGCGGTCTGAGGCGGTCCGTTTGTGCAGTGTCGCAGTGCTCACTCTACTCGTAATAGAACTTAATCAACCTCCCGCCTTTCATCCAACCTCGTTAGCGAACTAAATTGACTTTCTTGAATTATGTACACGTCGTTTTCCTGATTTACCACGGTGATCCAAGTTTATAAAGCCCTCAATGTTACGTTATAGTTACATCAGAGCACTAAAAGCCATAACAACTGCATTCCTCATTAAAACAAATACGCTCGCTAAGTGTATTACCTACGAGCACTACACATCGGAACGAGTCGAACTACTTAGCGAGTAGGCGCTTTGCTTCCACTAAAGTGGTTTTGCGTCGCGGAGATGACTCTCTGATGGCTTCCTTTGGAGTTAATTTGTCTTGTATCCTTCATTAAATGGGTAATACCTTCGGCTTACATTGACTACTAAATCTGAAGTTATTGCTGACGCGGTACTTTACTTTAGATTAAATGTAGATATGTGTTTGCTGGCAATTACGTTTATACGGTTTAGTAAATGCAAAAGGAATCAAAGACCAAGTTAACATTTTCAGCGTAGAGTTAAATTAACTACGGTATGTTTGAGATGAGACAAGTTGGCTGGCTCGTTTCTAGAGTACACACAAACTTCAACCCGTAGAATTCTGTCGACGAGTCTGCTGGTGGTACGCATTGAATAGATTTTTTGTTTGTAGATTCGAATCCGTTAATTTCTTATGTATAAATAAGGCGCACGTTGTAGATGAAATACCTCATAGTCTTTAAGCTTTTGTGATATACATATAACAACAGTGTTTTTTACATAATACTGCTATCAATGAGCATGCAATAAATCGAATGCTAAGAGATCATTGCCGCTCATGACGGTAGTCAATCGAAAATAGGATAGGAGAATAGTAACCCCAGATTGAACATCTAAGGTCAATTACAGATTCGCTGCTACACCTACGAACTTAATTAAAACGCTTCATCTTAGTGCATTGCGTCCACTACGTTATAAAGCAAAAATAGTTCCACTACAATTTGAGTAGTATAGGACAATATTATTTAATCATTTTAAGGTAACAAACTTTTTGAGATATTTCCAAAAGAGTAGTTAACTCTGGTGGACACTTGCTAATAGTATGTGTTACTTTGGGAGTGTCATAAAGCAGACACGTTTCCATGATACATTTCAACTTTCTAATCAAGTATCTGTAGCTGGTTACGCATTTATAGTTGTCAATGAGATAGTAATAACGGGTGAAGTAAAGGCTAATTTGCTACTTCGCTTTTTTCTTATATATACCTATTCTTAAGACATACGTCTTAATATAATACCTTAACCTTTGCTGAATAATGCTGTTAGAATGTTTTTAGAATCGCTCTTACACCTTATCAAGCAATAAGAGGGTAAATTGAAACTAACCACAAGCTCACTTAATTCACCATTACGCAATCTTTTGAGCCATCTCATTACCTCTGCCACTTTTAGCACAGTACAAAATTATTATTTCCTGTTAGTCATTTATGACAGATCGTTTGTTAAACAGATGATAAAGTTGACTATGATTGTTTTAGTGCTTCCTCCTCGCGGATAAGGTATTGGATGTCGCGTCAGATAAGCGAGGCGAGTTAACATTTGCGCGAATCACTGAATTATGGGCATTGTAAAGAGAAGTTGGGACACCCGCTGGGACCACCCGCGAGCCTTCAAACGTTGTGAACTCGCTCGTGCTGCTGTTGATACGTTGAACAGTTCACTCATTCCTTCTTTATCCGACTACTTATGAATTGAGAAAATTTATGCAAACCACTCGTCTCTTTTATTATTTAAAGTATATCACTAACAAATATTATTTACAATGAGGAGGCGAAATGCTCATAGATTTTGTCCGAACGCCACCCGTTGGGCTGCATGAATAATCTGCGCCTTTACCGACATCTCATAAGGCTACCTCGCTCTAAGTTCCCTATTTGTTGCGTTTGTTACCGTAGCTTACACTCATTGTCAATTGGAGTTTATTGGTTGTGTATTATAGATTG
>DWON01001384.1:0-24720 GCA_018251015.1 Phocides pigmalion okeechobee
CGGAGATTTCAATTATCAAATAAAATAAAAACTTGAGTTTTCAAACTTGTCACGTTATTGAAGCAAAGAAGCGATATTAACAGAAATATATTAATAACGAGCTTTTGCCCGCGAGTTCGTTCACGTGTTACATAAATTGACATAACTCCTTTATTTGTTAATCGATTTAAATGAATAAAACGCCAAATGTTAAGTGAAGCCCATCACAATATAATGCTGAAAACTGCATTCAAATCGGATACGCCGTTTCTGATCAGCGTGCACAAACATATACACATACAAACAAACAGACAAAATGTAAAAACATTCTTTTGGGTTCTCTTGCATATATAAAGGTACCCCATTATGAATCATATATTTGTCATGTACAGACAGTGATCAGTTACCGTCGTATTATATGTATAGATATAATTATATTATTATATATTGCATGCTGATACACATAATCCGGCTAAATAAATCGTTTAAGAATGACATTTGAGTACTCTATAATATTTACTTTTCTACAACCTACACACGATACATAAGGGAGATATTATGGTTTTCCTTATGATTCCGTTATTATGTGCCTCAGTGTATGTATGTAAAGAACGTATACAAAGGTAGTAGTTGGATTCTTTTATTTCCATACCATCGTTTACAGCCTGATAATATCTGAAGGTTAAAATAAATGAGTTTGCTCGTTGTGCTTACACAAAATATACGGGTACGTATCTAGTACTAAACAACTTGCGAGAATAATAGTTAAAAATACTTTTATTTTTACATACGTTTAACTTTCATTGTATTATTATTATAATGATGGAAATGTTAAAACTAATTACAATAAAATCCTAATCTAAACAGTCTAAAGGGAGTCCGTGCTCATGCGGTATGGTTCCAAGAACACTAGCTGCATTCCTGCGTTGAATAGAAATCGTAATTCTCTGCGCGACATGTGAACCAGCCCTCTTGTCACCGGCGACGTCGATCAAACGTATTACATATAATATTTTGTTATACCCATAAGGTTCCAGTAAAATTTATCCCTATGGCTATTTTTGATAACGGATGAGCGTTGATGTTAATTTATGCGACGCTATAATTATACTCATTACATGTTCATAATGTTACTATTAAGTTATACTTCTGTCGTAATAGATTTAAAATCAATAAAGTGCGCCCTCTTGCGCTTCCCTCTCAACGTACTCCTTTGTTAATATTATAAATATCATAAAATGGATTAAATATACAGCTTAAAATAATTCGCTGCGCAGGAATATATCTATGGATAAAGTTCGTAAAAACTAAGAGCATCGGAAATACCTACTTAGGATCTGTTTGTCAGTTTTAATGTGTTTCTTTGTCATTATGGCGGACGGACTCAAGTTTGATAATAAAGAAAGGAAAAGGTGGCAACCAAACATTCAGGTCACGATCGTAAAGCAAGGTTGGCACCGGTGTAATAATGTAAACCTGATCACGGCCGAACCAAATGTCGTCTTCGAGATAGAACAGGGATCAATTTGTAAGATTACTTGTTGAACCCTGGCAAATTGGAGACTAAATGAAAGCTACGCAAAATTACAGTCTTCTACTGGGATTTACAAGTTTTGACCACATGGCTGCAACCCCTTTTTAAGTTCAAGAAATGAAAGAAGTTATAAATTCAGCAGTATGTTTAAGTTTATTCTCAACTGAGATTATCGCAGAACTTTCGTCTTTGGCAGGCAGAATTATATCATTATTTGGGAAAATATACTGACGGACTCATAAACTGCATCAAATTTGATATTTGATGATTTGATAAGTTTGCAAAATTTTGATTAAAATTAATGAAAATAACAAGACTTGCAGTAAAAGATAAAATTATAGCCGGGAATAAGTTATGTGCATAGTCTCAATTCGTCTGTTATTAGGGTAAAAATTGACATTGATTTGTATACGTCAGTGTTTAATAACATTGATGCAGTTTATGACTGTTCAGTGTAGTTTCCTATATTACCGTATAGACTACACACAGTAAATACTAGTTTGTATGTTAACAAATTTAACGTATATGTTACGTACAAATTTGTATTTTCGTGAACAACTTAGTGGACTATAGTTATACTATTAAATAATTATAAAGAAACTAATTCCTGGTTCGTAAATACGTCGTAAAGTTCCTTTTTTATTAAATAAACACGTTAGCATTTCTATATAGTGTTTACGGTTACATTTACATGATTCAATGTAAGTAATTATATTTTAGTTTCATTTTCAGAGGCTCTACTAAGTGTAGAACGCTCAAGTACTTAAACGCTGAACAAAAAGTGCATACATTCTTATCTCAAACACTTATCTGAGGAGTGTATTTGTAACATATGACCTCTATGTAACAAAGATCACGAGAAGATTTGGACTAACAACTGGAATAACACACGATTTTTAAGAATTACACAAGTTTTACTGCCCACGTCTCTATTCTATAGTTACTCGGAGAGTGTGGGTAGCTGTCGTTAGCGAGTTGTGATGGGCAATAATTACTCAAGTCAAGGCTAGGATCACCAACCTTGTACATTTATCATCTATAAATCCAAACAATTTATAGGTAATTCACGCCGCTAAATATAAATATACGAAGAGTTACACATTGCACAAATTATAGCAACAACAAATTCCATGTTATTACTAAATTAGCGATGAATATTTTACACTTGTATGTAAGAATTTAGGTAATTAAAAAGTAACTGTGTCCTAAAAACACTGGAAGATTTTAAAACAACTGCATACTTAGAAGATATATATAAATATATGTTACGTGTATAGAGGTGGGCAAACATTTTTTCCTTTTTTTTTGAGAAAATATAAATTCCTTTTTCATGTGAGGAGAGTAGCAAACGAGCATGCAAGCTACTTGATATTAAGTACTTTATACAGCTCATTGACATCAACATATAACTTCAAACGGGACTGGAGATCTATATGTATCTAAACTGAATGCGTTGCCACTTCAAAGGACTAATATTGTCGCCTCACTTGTAAAAATAACTACATCGCTAAAACTTTAGCAGATGAGATGGCGGATCATGACGCCAGCGGTATTACCTCTATGATGGAACTAACGCCATCTGTCAAATTTAAAGAATTTAATGTAAACGTCAATATCTTGCTTCAGTTTTAATAATTACAATGTTACTTATTCAGTTGTTTTCTACAAAAAATACTTCTCTACAATATTCTCACGCGAGCTGACCGTTTAGCGTGTATCGAGTCTTTAGCAATTTTCGTGCGATTGCATTATTGCCATTTGCCACCGATTAGCACATACTATGACCATGGCAATTAGGTTACAACTAGGTATGCATATTTGTATATCCACGAACCACACAAATTAAGTATTTCTAATATTGCGTAAAATAAAAATATTAATATTTCGAAACTACATTCTTGGAGCTTAATTAGTAGCTATTATGACTATAGCAGTATGAAAGACAGTAGTAGTTTTTTTATGTGAGAAGAGTAGCAAACGAGCACGCAAGTCACCTGATATTAAGTCGTCACAGCTCATAGACATCCACGTCCAACCACGAACAGGACTAATCCCTCATAATCCGCCGTAAAGCATTGGTTGTATTTCGGTTGGAGAAGTGCGGTTGCCGGCTACACTTTGTTCGAGCTTAATATAATGTATACATCTTTGGGAACTTTATACAGAACTTTCAAGGACCGTTTTGATCAACGAAATCAAAGTGAGATAATTGGATAAATTATTTTGACTCTATATTATTTTGACTCTAAAAACTTATATATAATTTGTAATATGCCCTGAATGACAAGAATTAAGCGATTCGAACCATGTATCCACCGCGTGTGGGGTATAAATTAAATTTTTAACATTCGTAAAATTACATCGTAATCACAACTTCAATGTAACGTAAATTTCAACTATCTTGTAAATTACATATAAACTAGCTGTACCCGCGACTTCGTCCGTGTTTATTATATACAATCTTAAAATCAAAGTAGCCTAAGTTACTCTTTATTATATCAACTGTCTGCCAGTGAAAATCGCGTCAAAATCGTTACAGCCGTTCCAGATATTTGCACGAACAAACAAACAGTCAGACAGACAAAAATTGTAAAAAATGTTATTTACGTATATGTACCGTACATACGTACGTAAGCATTTAGTAAAGAGCGGTTATTTTAATATAACAAACTGACATATTTATTCGTATAGATACATAAATTGCACGAGTTTTACAGCAGCCATTATACACCAAGTAAACAAATAGATTACAAAACAAAGCATCATTCTCACATCACATCCAACTTACATGTTCAGTAGCATGAAATACATCAATTACATGCAAATATATAGGATTTTCATGGTCAGTTTAATTTGCAGAGCTCCCGCTAACCGCTCTACGCAAACAATGACTCGTTCCAACAATTACCATCATCATTTCGCCTTTCGAAATGCCTCACAAGACCGACAGACAAGCAGAATTCTCTTTTTGAAGTGTATGAGGCGTTTTTAAATGATATGCTTTTAAATTCTATACGGCTTTCTCCCGGTCAACCTTAGCCAACATGGCGCTCAAAGTACATTGGTACTGATTTTAGATTGTACCCTTGACATTCATTAAGTGTATGAAAAAAAAAAAGTTTGAATTTTGTAAAGATTTCCACTGGTATTTGTGTTAATACGAATCTAACAACCTATATTAAAATCGATTCGTCACTTTAGTATCTACGAGAAAATAGAAACGGATTTACATATATACGAGTACTTTAAGCAGGCCTTTTTCCTAATTTTTTTGTATTTGGATAATTTCGATCTGTTAAAAAACACATTTTTTTACAAAGGTAACCAAAATTAACCAGAAAAGGGCCCTGACTTTAAACATATTTTATTAATAATGACGCGAAGGGAATACCCCATCATTCATTTATGCCATATAAAACTCGTTTCATTAGCATTTTTATCTCAACATACGTTATTTCGCAGAAACGGATGTAACTTATTATTTCTTAGATCGCTTCTCGGCCACATTTTTCTAGAAATTTATATTTGGCTAGCTTTTATAATTAACATAAAAATAACGGTAGTGATATATTAGTGGTAAAATTCCGGTCTCCAACAAATGGATCGGTACAGGTACGAGCAAGTACATGCAAAATTGGTTTCATTACTTATATTGTAGTCGACATAACAATGCATCAAAAATTGCAACGGTATATTTCCCCTGTATTTTTTCACCCTCTATATATTTTTTAAGCAAAGCTATAAAATTTATCAAAAAATACAAATTTTATTTTCTATTTAACTCGCCTTCATACAAATTTTCAACCCCGTTTTCCTTTCTTCGCGTAACTTTCGTACCTCACTAAAGAACCTTTGAGCAGAATTTCAGAATGGGATCCAACTGGGTACATTCTACCATCTTGCAAAATCTAGCATATCCCGTACCAAATTGTCTAATTCCTAAGAACTAAACAGTAATTGGTTGCTGACGATGAGCAATTCAAGATAATTGCTATTCTTTAGTGCTCTTCACACCATATTCAAGAACAATGGTTACGCAACAGCGCGGTGGCAGTGAAATGCTGAACTAGAACTTTCTCTCATGAACAGCGATGACAAGCAATGGGGAGCCATAATGTTTATTCTCAACTAGCTATATCACGCGACTAACCGCGTTTTTATTAGAAACGCTAACTTTCGAAATAATTTGGGAAATAAAAAATATTTGTATCCTTATCTACAAAACATAATATCGCGACTCTAACCGCATTGTTATTAGAAACGCTAACTTTTGGGTTATTTAGAAAAATATAACCTGTATGTTAATTACGACACAAAGTATCGCGACTCCAACCGCGTTGTTATTAGAAACGCTAACCTTTGATTTATTTAGAAAAAAAATCTGTATGTTATTACGAAACAAAGTATCGTGACTCTAACCGCTTTGTTATTAGAAATGCGATCTTTGAGTTATTTAGAAAAAATATAATCAGTGTTTTATCTACGAAACAAAATATCGCGACTCTAACCGCGTTGTTGTTAGAAACGCTAACTTTTGAGGTATTTATAAAATATGTAACCTTTATGTTAGCCATAACGCAAACTATTGCGACTCTAACGGCGTTGTTGTTAGAAACGCTAACTTTTAAGGTATTTAGAAAAAATATTATTTGTATGTTTATCTAGGAACCAAATTATCTATTGACCAAAAAGTACCTAACTTCCAAACATCTAAATGTTTGCATTTAAAATATTACTAACATAAGACTTATTCTCTGCCCTCAGACCTATTACCGTACTCATACACCCTATTCAGTTTTTTCAATTTGTTTGGAAAGTATTCATAACTTTTATATAGTAATCCATGCATATAATAAAACTTCAGGAACAACTCTAAATTTTTTCTCCAGTAAGAATATTAAATTTTAGAATTTAATTTTTTTCCAATCTTCTATATGTGCCTTAAAACGATAAAGCTGAAAAGTTTAGACGTTTTCAAGATTAAGAACTTTATTCATGACTCAATATGTAGTCGTTAACATTACCATACACATTAAATAATTAACATACATACATTTTTAAAAAACATTGTTTAAAAATACTAATTTTTATCTTAGAAAATTATCATTATCTGCAAATGAAATAGACGATTCTACGATAAGGTTAAGTAGGTCTTCAAACATAAAACTTTAGCGTATCTAAACGCTTAAAATACTTCTTAAAAAATACAATTACCTACTAATTAAAGAATGCTAACTTGATACGACAGGTATACATATATAGTTATTTAACCTGTAGTAGCTATGACCACCTGTTACACCGTTTTCGCCGGAGAGATGAGTGAAAGCCGCCGGTCAAGTGTAACGGACGCCCACTTTCGACACCTTTATGTAATGTTAGATAATATATTAAGTACTTGAGTGGTTCTTATATTCACGTTTTAAGGAAAATAATTTGAACTAAAGAACGATTTCAATGAAATAGCATCTCCCGTTTTCTATCGTTGGATATGTAGTTTTTTAAATATATTTTTATTTTTATTTTTATCTGTACGTATTCATACATTTCTCAATTTTAATTTCAACCCAACTCCAGTAAAATACAGGAAAAATTCATTCCCTATTTTTTCAGGAGTGGTATTTTCTTTTTCATTTTAAATGAGATTACAAGGGAAGTGTTCTAATATTCCAAATAAAACATAACTTTCCAATCGGTAATTAAATTCTCAAGCGGTAACAAACACAAAAATACTATCAAATTGGGAATCGTCTCTTTTTTAAATCTGTTAAGCACATATGTGTGTGTATAACATCCTAATGATCGCAATCCTAATGAGCCCTTTTGATCCACATCTATGGATTAAGATTTGTATCATTGTAAATATATATTAAATCAAACTAAAATATATACATATGACATTTATAATACGTACATAGCTACCAACGTGGGTGTATTTAGTATTTGTACCCAACATTAAAGAGCCAGTATTTGTAAGACTAGGTCAGCTTATGGCAGTCCATAGATTACAAAATGGGCCAAATCGTCAGCGTTTACGTCTATTACGTATGTCAAAAAATTAATTAAGTTTATTGTTCAAAGTATCGGTATTTTAAATAACTTTATTAACGACGAGAAGATAAAGATCTTTGAACCCAAAAAAAACAGTATTAATCCAGTGATATAAAATAAACGAGATATTCTTGTCATAACTATAATTTTGTTATGTTAATGAATTATTACAACTTGTATCCAGTTCTCCAAATGAATTAAGATATCGCTTTGTATGTGTCTAAGAAGTATGCTGTCATTAATATATATATATATATATATATATATAGATAATCGCGGATATGAAAATTTTTAATTTATTCATAATTCATTATTACAAAACTTTTTAGTACTACAGGACCTATCCAATTCTACCAGGGAGCTATCGTTATAAAAACGCATTTGTAACATGAAGCAATTATTGCATTTTGGCGGAAATGTATTATTACTGATTAATTTATGTATAATCTATAATTAAACTATTGAGGCACGTCGTTCCTTCAGTTAAACCTTGCAATTAAACTGAGTAATTGGACATACTGGCAATTTGTTCACCACGAACGCTTTTATCGTGCCGGCCCTTACTACTGCTGGTTTGTAACTTTTCTTATTTGCATTAGAAATCCTCATTAATATTGTTGTTAGTTTTTTTTGACAATGTATTTTTACTTTTCTTATACATACAGTTTTTACACTATACCATCTAATATTGCAATTTATGTTCGGCTAGTGCGCCCTATCATAACATCGTATAGTGCAGAGTATCTTAGTAGCCAACCACAGTAGCAATAAGTCTGCAGTTCTCTAAAAATGGTACTCTTGTTCTTCATGAAGGTGATTACAAATATGGACGGAAGTGACAATTTACAATCCAGCAATCTTTTGATACCTCAAATCTGTATTCATTTAAAAAAGATATGACTGATTTGACCGACTGTCTACTTTGAAAGTTGAAAGCTAATAAGAGGCGACTGTCATTAACTGGCACCTTCTCGTATCTCATATATTATTATCGTAGCTTTATATGTATGTAATAATCATGCTTTCTACACTGACCCTACACTATGATTTACTATGTCGTGAGTACCATAAACATTTACTTGTAATATAAGTATACCAACATCCAGACCTCAAACAGAAATCAAATTTTATGATTTTAATACCCTAAACGGGAATTGAACCTGAAACCTGCACGTCGAATCGGCATGGTGACGGCTTTGCCACGAGGTGGTAATCATCAAATTAATATTTTGGATACACTGCGGCGGGCACACCATGCGGGTATAAAAGGCAACCTCTATAAAAATCTGCAGCACGCAGACCTTCACCAAACGAGTCGTAATCTCTCCAAAATAAATCTGTAAAAAATGTCGTGTTGCAGAACTTAGCTAAGAGCTAAAAGACTTTCGTTAAATGACGGGAATAACCACTTATGTACAAATAGAGAAATCTGCATCGTCCGAGCGGCGTTTGTCGCCTCACGAGCGTTTCATCCGTGGGAACTATCTAAAGACGGTACTGCACATCTTATTGGGTGACGTAACCGGCTCCATTAAATGAACGCCTTTTAAGTACAAAATACATACATTTGACGTATAGTAACTACAAAGAAATATTACAAAGAGACGTATCGTTTAGATAATTTAAATTATTTGTATACAATATAAAATATATTTCTTTAAAATCGGTCAAATTGTTTTCGCGTGAAGACATACGGTAATAGACCGACCGACAAAAATATTCAAAAAATGTACGACTCACATATAATAAACGCCCTCATAATCCGCCCTAAAGCATTTCTTGTGTATCGATTGGAGAGGTGCGGTTGTCGGCTACACTTTGAAGCCACGCGACCATCTTAGTCCTCAGGAATAGCAACGTTTCTTCGTTTGATCTCAGATAGGATTTCGGTCGAGTTTGTGGTTGTACATGGATGTTTATGACTGCTTAACATCAGGTGGTTTGCATGCTCGTTTGTTACTCTTCTCACATAAAAAACTTAATAGGTACCTATATACGCAGATTGATGACACAACCCGTTCTATGAAAGTACCTTTTAAGATTTTTTTATTGCCCCATTAGAACATGCCATGTAGATCAATGGGCTGGTGATTCAGTGTTAACGATTACCATTGCTTAGATTCTTTTGTAAGCTTTGATAGTAAATTATGCTTAGATTTAGGTATTGTCAAATTATTAAGGTTCATCTTTATAACTATGGTTCTAAATATGTCTATGGTTGAATCATGTAAATAACTCTTTAATGAAATGTCATAATAAAAATTAGGTCTAGATATCTATTTCCATAAAATAATTTTAAAGGAATGTTCACCCCGACATTTTTTTAAGAAATCGTTCTACGAGGTAATGAATTTGAACTTGGTTTGTTTACTTGGTATACTTTAGTATGTAGTTGTGTATATTCGTTTTTTTTTTTAATGTGGCATCATGCATTTCACGTATAGCGTTTTTAAATATTTTTTTAATTGGTTTTAGAGACTGAACTGACGTTTACTATTATAATAGGGATTTTGTGAAGAAAATTCATGATATTACTCATCAAGTGTTATTATCAAACTCATGATAATAACTCAGCAGTCAACTTGATAAACATAAATGCGATTAGTGCATGAAAACAGGTTGGTTTCAAACAGTAATGAGGCTCATTACAGTACACAATGATTAATTTGCTCCATATCTTAAATCACTCGATACATTTCATAACTATCAACAAGCATTTGGGAACTAAAATGCTGCTGACACGGTTAAAAATTTTCTTGACTATAAAAAAAGGTTACACTCTTTTGCAATAACGTGTAGATTTGTCGTGATCCTCTTTTTTTTAATTGGTTAAAAATATTTACGGGACATTTTTTTAGTCTCTACATAATGTAAAATAGAGGCGCTTCAACAAAACGAAACACCTTACGAGTCGGTGGTAGTTTATAGACGTTCAAAAAGAGTTCTGTAAAGAATATACTTTGAATATAAATATTTTGATTTTGATTTCCTGTCGTCCTGTCGTCTGTACTTTTAAATATTTAAAACCACGCAACGCTACGATTTTAATTAATAGACAGAATGATTCATTATGGTTTATATGTATAATACATGCATACATAGCAGAGAGAAGCCGAGCTTAAAGCACGCGTGCGGAGTCACGGGAGGTCACTAGTGTTTTATAAATAATTTATTATTTACTCTATATAATAGCATGATAGAAAAGCGTAATTTTAACCACTGTGTTTTCTCAGGAGAAAATTCGCGGAAAAAATGCTTTAGTTACAACGAGAGCGTGAGAATACACGCAATAATAGGGCTGTGTGCAATTACAAAACGGGTCAATTTCCCACGGCACTAATTTGACACGACACTAAATTGTCAAGTTTATTACTGACATTGGCTTTCCTTTTTACATCATTGAAATATCAAACTAGCATGCAGTCCATCTGATGTTAAATGGTCATTGGCACTCTTGGACATCACTCATTCATGATTGTCAAGTCCCAAGAGATCCATTTGAGTCGATCACAGATGCGTTGCTACTCCTAAGGACCAGGGTCGCCCCAAATGAAAGTCAGCCGATAACTAATTTTTTCCGTCAAAAATTGCTTTAAGCTAGAAATGTATGTTGGGGTGTTCTTAACGGTCTAATGATACCTACAGTTTCTATCACTTTTCCAATATTCGTCACGTATCAGCAACTTGAGAGACCCAGAGACATAATACATGTGGAGAAATCGTATATGTCGATTACAATGCGAGATTTTAAGAACTCTTAATATAATTTTATTTGTCTAAAGTTGTGATGATGTTAATTCTTATAAAGATCTAAGTTTTAAATGCCCTTTTATTCTTAACTAACTGTTTCCCTCGGTTTAATTCACATTTAATAAGTCGTACCGCTATGTTAGTTAAAATACTTTCAATAAATGGCCTAACAAATATAAAAAACTAATAAATTCCCGAGCAACTCATCTGCGCGAATTCGCAGACAGCTTCAATACTATATGAGATAGAATGTAGACATTTATGGGCTGCAGCAACCAATTAACTTGAGGTGGTCGAAGCTTCGTACACTATTATTTTAAATTAAAATAAAAAACCTGTGTGTGTACGCACGTAAGGAGTTATATTTTGGCGTAATAACATAAAAATCTTTCTAAAAATTTTATTGTTTTTGTTATCCTGTTTGTGGAGAAAACGATACAAATAATTGATAAAAAGGTATTTGTTACATTGGAAGTAAGTTTTATTGTAACACATTATCTAGTTAGAAAATATATTTAAAATTCATAGAATATATTTTTTTTAATTGCGCATAAGTTGCGAGGACTTATAAAATAAACGACAATAACATTGTTACTACAAAAGTAGCTAACTTCATGGTGTCGGTTTGTCACGACGGTGTGCGCGGCATCGTAAAAATTTACTGTCATAATTTTTCCCTAACGCGCCAAAAGAAGTATAATTTCAAAAATATGTTGTCCTCTGTTTTCTATAGGCACCCAAAGAAATATAGATCCAAAAGCCTCTTCCTAGTCTGTGGGGTCAGAGTGCAACTTTTTTTTATTACATATGTATATAACCACGTACAGTTGGATACCCTGATCCTCTCAATCGACATTGATACATATAAATGACGATACGAGCACATTGTTCGCACGGTCATCGCGTCAGGGATCAGCAAATGATTATATCCGGCTATTATAGTCTGCAAACAAAGGAATGTCTAATTGGATTGATAGTATCAATGCACTTAGAGCTCTGTGGCGCCAATATCGAAAGTAAATGTGCGTTTGCTTCGGAAATAGGAACTTATTTATAGGAAAATGAGTGACAGTCGTATAGATCAACGCACAGCCAAAACCGCTGAACCAAGAAGCGTGAAATTCTGCACATAGTTTTTTGTATAACGTAAGTTGATACCAAGAAAGGCGTTTTGGAAATTTCAGCTCATAGAGTTCAATTGGAGGTTAAAAGATTTTAGAAGATGACGAGCGTAATATTAACTTAATCGTAAGCAAACGCACAGACAAACGCTAGTAAGATAGTTTTTCTTGCTTTAATTGTTCTACTTGATTTTATTTCATAAGTAATATTGATAATATTTCATTAATAAGTATTAACATAAGTTTTTAGAGGATACCAATTCCTGTAATTTATTACTTACACTAACAAAGTAAAAAGAGTGACAGAAAATCTATTTTCCTAAAAACTAGTCTCGTTTCCATTACAGTATCAAAAAAAAAACGTTTAAAAAGAACTCAATGTAAGGAAGTACAAAAAATTAAATACTTCGAGAGTTGTTTTGACCAAATAAGCTGCCGCCTCGCCCTACCGCCACCCATCCATTAGAAATCTTATACAGCTTTCTATCCACTACTTTGACTACTTTTTAACACGGCTAAATTATAGGCTATACTTTTGAAAGTCGGTGTATAAAATTGTAACGCCTAAGCAGTCAGGATACTGGTTTTTATGTTAATGCAACCCACAGTTTACTAAATGGTCACTGCCATTTATAGTATACGTACTGATATTGGTATATAGAACCAAATTTCAACGGAGTAGGAACCGTATTTAACTTAAGTTGATCACAAGTAAAGTCATACATGTAAAGCGTGCATGTATCATACATGAAGGAAACTAAGGAAAAAGGGAGAGAGTAAAAATATACTTGTACATATTAAGACGAACAATTGTTTCGCCCCAAAAACGGAGCATAATAATGGAAAGTTGACTCTGCGACGGTTAACCGCTGAGTGACATTTTCGTCGTGACTCTTCGTCACCTTTTTTCAATATAACTATTTCCCAAACAGAAAACTAAATTCCATGTTTGCTTATGTACTAATTTTATCTACTTAAAAAATATATTTTTGTTATAGCGACACTTCCAAGACCTCCACCGGCATCAGCGTCAGCAACTCGTCGACCGTTCAGAGTGGCGAGTCGCCGTCGACCAGTGTCCACCACTCTCACGACCACAACGACAACTACAAGCACCCAAGCCACCGTTGATGAACTGGCGAGCGAGGAACTGTTGCAAGACATCGTTGACATAGGAGATACTGGTAAGATTTAAGTGCACATCAACTTTTTGAAGTCCACATCTGAAACCTAATTGGCACCACTCCGATCAGTCCTATGTGTTCTGAATTTAACGATTTCCAAATGTTATATTTAAGTAATCTGTCCACTTGTAGTTCTTTTTTGTACTTCACGTTAATAGACTTGTCTTTTTTAATAATCGTCAACTATTAACCGTCATTCATATGAATAGATTTTCCTCATCAGTTGATGTCCATCATTTTTTTTCTAACTCATCGCTGAGGCATTGATATTAAGTATATTATTTTTCTAAAGCATATTATACGATGTTGATTCTTAATCTTAAACAAGTAGTTACTTTTTATACTAATTGAACAAGTCCCATTTCTTTTAATTTCACTCCACTTATAAATAGAATTCATAGAATAGGTAATCTTATAGATGCGATTGAAGATCCCGCGCTGACAACCCGCGCTCCACCACGAGATACCTCGAAGGTACAAAGACGACCGCTAGTCACCCTCAAAGATGATGACCAGAACCCTTCAGCTACTAATGAGGACGAGAGGAAGAGACAAAGTAAGAAATACAGTGCAACCTTCAAACAAAATCAGCTTGATCAAGCGCTGAGGCAGAAGACGCAAGATATCGGAACTACAGATGCTACTACGGAAGGAAGGACTACTGTTGAAGGTAAGAACATTCTAGAAATAATTACCGCACACTCAATGACTACGTAAACACACCTCATATTAAAGTCAATAATATTCGATTGTCTTTGAACCTTATGGTCAGTGGGGTCCGAGAGCCAAACATTTTTTCAAACAATTAGTCACACGAAAGATCGACGCTGGTCCTGTCAAAAGGGCAGATTCATATTGTTGGCAAAGAATTGCGATCGTCAGAATGTCAGTTGTATTTAGAGTTTGTTATAGATGGTAACACCTGTGACCTGTTCTCTATTATTCTTAAACGAAAATCTGGATTTATTACCTGTTTGCTGTAACCCAAACACTGCAATATTAAAATTAAGTCCACAAAGATACTAATACAGACTGAAATAATAATATTTACATAGGATATGTATTATATACAACTATTGTATGTTCACGCAGATATCAGCGCAGAAACAGCTGTAGCGTTAGCTGCCCATCAGCTGCTCGCGGCACCGATACCCATCATACCAGATTACGACGAAAACGTCAAGCCTACCAAAAAGACCACACCCGTGCAAACAACCGTCGAATACAAATACACGAGCCCCGAATATACAGACGACTACAAAATACAAACGTACACCGAAGAATACACGAATACACCAGCTTACACCAACACTGATTACAGTCAAACTGCAACAAGAGCTTACACTGGTCCAAGCGTCACTCCGAATGTGCCCACGACGTACAGCACAGACATATTTGCCAAAGTTTCCAGACCCGGATATTCTACTAATTTGATCAATCCAACGATTTCCGGACCTCAAAACGTAGGTGTGGACGGGTCTACAGCTAGGTACACGCAAACGGATACGAATCCGCCAACAACATACGATTACACGACGAGGATACGGCCAGGATACTCCGCGAACTTGATAACTCCAACAGCTTCTGGAGTGACTATAAATGTTGGGGAAAATGTGTCGACGGGACGATACTCTGGAGTCGCTTCCGATACCGCTCCGCCTACATTCCCGACGTTGTTCACGAGTAAAGTGTCGAGACCTTCTGGGTTCGCGGCCCCAACTACGTCAGCAGAGACCCAGACGGTTAGAGACAGGTCGACGTTAAGGTATCAAATCGCCAGCGAGAAGTTGCCGTCCACAGTGAGGTACCAGAACTCAAACGGACCCATACCAGTGCCAGTGGACTTTGGATACTCAACGGATGGGTACACTTCCAGTCAAGAGCCCTCATACTTCACTCGAGAGTACCTTCTCGAATCGCCAGTCACTAAAGCATATGACGGTAAGAATATTTTATTAAATACTTTATGTTCTCTTCCAGAAAATTAACGTAGGTATTTACTTAGGTTAACCTATATTTATGATTTTATTTTTATAATTGTATTTGTAATATAAACTACTAGTTTTATTATCGTTTTGGTTATGAAATGCTTTAGAATCTAAATTATTTGAAGTCTAATTAGTTTTCAGTTTTGGACGGCAAGATTCCATATGACAATACATTTCAATAAATACTCTATTGAAGCAAATTTATAAAAAAAATTGGAAAATACACATTTTCATCTTCTACTTTACTCGCTACATATAAATTTTCAACCCCATATTACCAACTTAAGGGTGGAATTTCCAAAATTCCTTTCTTAGTGCTCAATTGAGCTATATAAAGAACTTAGCTGCAAAATTTTATGATTTTAGTTTCAATGGTTTCCACTGCGCGTTGATCTCTTGGTCTCAGATACAAACCCAAAGACAAACGCGCATGTCATATCGGCTTTTATAAATTTTTACTTAAAAAAATAATTAAAGAGTCTTATTTCGTGTCTTGTGCTGCGTGCATCAAAACAACTTTCGTTTTACATAAGAAAATATTTCAGAGATTCAACTTTTACTTCAAGCAAAATCCAAGTTGCTTTATATAAGTGCCATACATATGAAGTGCGTAGATCAGATTTATCAATAAAAAGAAATTAGCAAGATATTTGCAACGTATTCAAATTTAACAACATAATTTCTATAAAGCTTATTTTATGGTGGTAGAGCCGTTTGAGCTCGCCCGGGACGGCACCACCGCTACCCCCATAACCTGCCGTAAAGCAACATGTTCTTCATGTATTGTATTTCGGTTGGGGAGGTGTGGTCGCCGGATACACATTATTGGAGGCGACCATCTTAGTCCTCAAGAGTAAGAACGCATCCGCGTCCATCCTTAAATAGAACTTCTTTTCTATTTGAGATTGGACGTGGTTGTCCATGAGCTGCAGTGACCACTTAACATCAGGTGGCCTCCATGCCCGTTTCTGACTCTTCCACACTAAAAAAAAACTTTAACTTGAAAGTAAAATTTCGATTAATCTTTTGGTTAAAAATAAAATGTACTACTTTATTTAGAAACACAACGATTTGTAGAAACTCAATAAATTTCAAGCCATTTAAGTACGTCTGAAAAATTTAAGCAACACCAAAGTTTTCGTAAAGTCAATTTTAGTTTTGAAATTTAAAAAACTAAATGTAAGGTACACAAAATTATTGTATAGCATGATTAAATATGAAAAAAAAAATCATCAATAATTCATCTCATGTTACTTTACGTCATTAGCCGAAGCTAATGCTTACTGTAACTTATTATAACTTGTGTCTATAAAATGTGTTGTATTTTGTAAAATTTTCGTGTCTTGTACACTTATAAAAGCATCGATTTACTAACTTTACGAGACGCTACAATTACAACAGGCTGTGTCCGTACATTCTGGAAGACACTCTCAGCCTTCAATTATCTTGAAAAGTTAATGACTTCCACATTCCTTGTATGCTTACATTGACCTTTGGAAATGAAGATCATATTATTATTGTTTAATTTGAAGTAGTAGTAACTTATAAATTACTTATTTTTATGTTTACGAAAAAGATTTAGTATCGTTAATACGTTTTATAGGTATTTGTGAAATATAGTTAAAATCAGGCCTTTTTGTCAATTCCATTTTGTGGGCACGATAATTCTTGAAAGATGTAAGTCCACATTTTTTTTGTATTTAGATATTTTTTTCTTATTAAAAAAATCCAACAATATTTGCAAAGCTTACCAAAATTGTATTTTTCATTTTTTATTAATTCCTTATTTTTTTAGTTTTTATGGCAAATTTTCAGTATTTCTGAAAATCTTTTTGAGGGCACTGTGAGCCTCCTCGTGCCTCCGAAAAAACCCTGGTTAAAATAATTAAATACATCGACAACGTTTAACTAATACGTAACGTAAAGTGGAGCATCAAAATAAGAGAAACTATGTTACCAAAAAAAACCGCTAATTTATTTTTTTATCTTATTTTATTTTCTAGACGAGTACCAATACCTTTCTCCAATAACAACACCGCAAACAACAACAACAACTTCTACAACAGCGATCCCGAAGAAGAAGACCGTCTTCCGGAAGATTTCCACTACCCTCCGGCCAACACCCTCGGCTTCCTCCCCTGTGTCCCCTGACACTACAACCACGAAACCTCGTCGGGTGACTACCAGAAAGCCGTTCGAGAAGATCCAGAAAACTCAGAAAGTCCAGAAGATTCTAGTAAAAGAAGAGAACAAGACGTACAGACCGATTGTGAACTACGATTACTATGACGACAGCAACGAGAGGATGGTCGGCAAATACGAGGAGGGGACTAAAGTAGTGCTGCATGGAAAAGGTCAGTACATTTTGACATGCCTTTCATTTAACGATAGTTCATACAGTTCTTCTGATCGAAATACAGATTAAAAGAGAGGCACAGGTCGCCTAACCGGGTAGACTGATGACCTAAAAATACCGGCAAACCGTTATGTAACTCTGGTACAAGACAAGATAGGGTTAAATTTTATCAACTAGGTGAGTTATTTGTCCAGTAGGGACTGGTTGATTGAATTCACTTGTTGAAATTGGTCTCTGTAACATGAACGAATATCTTGTTTTTTGGCTTCAGTAAATTCCCTGTGTTACGAAGTCTGGTAATTGTTTAGTATTTCGACTTCAGTAAAGGAGGAGGATTCTTATAACAATATTCCTATTAGAAGAGAATAGTCCGACGCCAGGAGCAATCGCATCTCTCATAAACATCAGTAGCGACTTCTGTTTGGTCTATACGTGGTGGCAGAGGCTACGTACGACAGTAATCTGATAAGGTTTGTTGCTTAATAGATCCTTGCTACATCAGTTTTACCAACAACAGTTACGGCAAAATTCACTTTCTTGGTTATGCTCGTATCCCATTACACTGTTAAAGGTCGATGGATGGAATACAAGGAAATCGTCTTTAGCATAAAGCGATTTATGCAAACAATATACATAGATATAACTTATTATAACGGGTACTGTGTACCTGAGTTGACCACGAGCCGTGCAGCTGGTTCGAAATATAGGGAGTCAAAAATGATTAAATGTGAATACCCGTTACGTAGGAAAATGATCATATTTTGGTCAATTTTCCCATAGTTCAATGTCTTTACAAAATTAAATACGTTTCAGACTCCATCGAATGCCTAGACATAGGCAACTTCCCGCATCCAACATCTTGTAAGAAATTCATCTCGTGCGCGCGGATCGAAAACGGCTCTCTACTCGGCTGGGAGTACATCTGCCCCAAGGGTCTCTCCTTCGACCCTGTGGGCGGTATCTGCAACTGGTCGGCAGGGCTCGGCTGTGACGAGAAGGACCTGTGATTTGACAGCGGGTCACTCATGCCTTTAATGACCGGTCATGGTCTTTTGGCCGGTCATTCGTGACTGATGACATGAGGTTTAGTTGATTTCGAAAGATGGTTGGAAGCTTTTTTATTAACTGTTAATATATTACAACTGTTATAACAATGATCAAAATCCGGGAAAAACAAATTACATGGCAAGGAACTCTGGTACTTTGATTAAATTCGGTAGATGTTTTCTGAAACCTAAAACATATTTGTTTCTATTAAGTAGCGAAATTTCTTAACTATTATTTTTATATTCTTTATATATTAGTATAAAAATTTTGAATTTACCGCTAAAAGGGAGGGCATTATAATTCTTAAATCTATAGCTGTGTAATACTTCTCACATTTATAAAGAATTAGAAAAGCTTCCAGTCATCGCAAAGATCAAACCACATTAAAAAATCAAAATTGCCTAAATTGGTTAAAAATATAATTTGTGATATTTACTCCTATTTATAACTATGGAGAAAAAATAATCCAGTTCAAAGAAATATCACCAATACATATACTATAAGATTTCTCTTATATATTAAAAGATAAAATTTTGTGATATACTTTTATCATGAATTTCTAGTGCATGTATAAATCACGGTTGCGACCATAGATTTAGTAATCTATGACCAATTTTAATCATAGATTTAGAAAATTTTAATGTATGGTTATGCTAATATACAAACTCAACACAATATTAAGACCATAGTTTCGAAGGCATAAATATGTTTGTTTCCACGAGAAAGCAATACTCATTTTTTAACTATTTATTATAACCCACTTTTTATTATTCTAAGTCAGACATCAGAATTAATTCCTTTCATGAACACAATAAGCATCCTATATTTTTATGTACATTTCTTATTTTATAATCTGTATATCGTAATAATTATTAATTAACATATTTTTAATCTACTTAGTGATACGACTTTCACTGCCAATTTTTTATTTTTATACTTTTTGTATATTCACAGTGGCAATAAGGCAAAAATAGAATTACTGTAACTAGGAATGTTATATTAATTATGCGCGTGTCGAACGTCATTTTAATTGGTTACTTGTAAAAATAGGGAAATTATTTCAAAATGTGCCTTAATTATTTTACAATTCTAGTTTTTAAGATTATTTTATGTGATTAGACGAATAAAGATTTTTATTATAAATGTGTTTTTATGACTCACAATATAACCATAACATAATAAATACCATAAATAAATAAAGAGAAAAGTGAAGTTTTTACTGAAAACTACTATACTAGGTACATTGTAATATGTATTCAAGGTAGATTTTCTTAACTGAAACATAATGGGAAAATCCATAGCCAAAGTGTACTAACATAATGTTAAAGGAATCTTTCTTAGGAAACATTTGCTGTGTTTAAAAGAAAGAATTTATATTACAAAAAACCTCATAAAAATGATGAAAATACGAATCCGTCAGTCGTACTCCACTATAATTTAACACCGACTACGGCGCTAAATATAGCATTTGTGTTCGCCCGTAATCTATACAGATTTGAACGTGCAACACCGGTATGTACAAGCGCGTTGTGCCAAGTAATACAGTATTGTACTCCACAGGGAAAGTGTTAATTGTTTTATAATGGGAATATGAGAAAGTAAGGATAAAAACAAATAATTCTTCAAAATTTATTTACAGAGTTCTCTTGCTAATATTTACATATCCTATACCGACACACGTCATCTTAACCTTTTGCATCGAGGCCTGGCCTTCGTCGTCTGATGCCTCATCATCGGAATCTGTTTGTAGGACCTCTAACTTGAACATCACTCCGAAGAACTCCTTTAAATGCTGGAGAAATCTGATTGTGTATTCCGATAAGGGACCCACCTGAAATAACATTTTATTTAGTCTTACATATATTTTTATACTACGCTATTCTTTTACTTCGAAGTAATTAGTATTGAACTAATTTTATATGTGGAAATAGAAAATGACAAAGAGTGAAAAACTTTGGATATTATTTCGCAAATATATTTTTTCTTTTACCTAGTAGTAATCAATACGTACCGTACTATTTATTCGCCATTTACTTGAAAATGTTTTGAAATATACCGATTATATAATCGGCGTTACATCCAAGACATCACAATTTTTATTTTCTAAAGCATAACTGTCTACCGCACCTCACCATCCCAACCAGTAGTTGCTTCACGGCGAATAATAAAGGTGACGGTGGTACCTTCATGGTCGAAAAATACCACCATCCACCATCTTACGAAAGTCATGTACGAAAGTCAAGTGTTTATGCATGGTAAAGGTAAACTCACAACACATTCGCTGACATCTTTTTGTCCAAGTGCCATCCACAGTGCCAGTAGCCACTGGAAGGATGAGTCCACAGCACCGGCGCGTCGGATCTCGTCAAGTAGCCGGAGCGCACACTCCCTCCCCAGGTCTTCGGGCAACGTGCTCTCACCCGAACCAGCTTCTAGCGATTTCTGAAAAGATTTACTAGTTATTTATTTCAGAATATATACAATGATGAAAATCTAAAAACTAATTAAAATATAAACCTAACCTAAACAATCTAAAGGGAGTCCATGCCATTTCCAAGAACAGTAGCTGCATTTCCGCGCTGGATAGCAATCGCAATTCTTTGCGCGAGATATGAGCCAGCCCTCTTGTCACTGGCAGCGTCGATCAAACGTTCTTTTAAATATAGATGAAGTAGCTATACACATTACAATTTACAATGTGATTTAGTCTACAAATTATGGTCAGCATAGTGGACTATGTCTTCTCTCATCTCATATTATTAATAAAAGAGACCAATGCCCACCAGTGCGATTGTACTCTGTTATTGAAGAACTTGTAGGGTATAACACTTTAACTGCAGTGCTCACATGTATATTATATCGAGTCAGCGTTGCGGGAGGCGGCACTGATCTTGAGCTATTTTCTTTGTACTGGAGATGCACTGACAATTCACTGCAATAATGTATATTTAGCATTTGCGTAGCATCTACGAATACACATCTAGGTATGTATGCTACTCTTTTTCAAAAGAACATATTAGAGGTCCAAAAGGTATCTAATTGTACTTACTGCTTCTGCACAGTAAAATGTCTTCTCATTGGTTTCTGCTACCAAACTGACCCCAAACCCAGGACTCTTGCCTGCGTTGGGGCCGCGACACTGATCGGTATTTATGTATACATCGGGTAGAAACTTTAACATTACCTGTAAAAGAACATCTTAATCAATATTTAATGGATCTTAACATTACCTGTTTTTTTTAACAAGACCTTTTTTATTAACATCTAGTTCACTGAATATACATATATTAGAATATGCTTTATTTACTCTAATTAAACCAAACTATAAGAACAATCAACAATGTTGTAATATATGATGATTTAGAATTTCCTTATAAATTGGTTCATAGATTTCAAAACCTGGCATATTGCCTTTATTTTCAAAATCCCAGATATATTGACATCATGAACTAATATTTCAGTTCCATTTATATGTACAAGGACTTGGATTTATAAATGGTAATGTATATGTTAGTCTCAGCTCATTATTTGTACCTGACATCTTGTAGGTAAAAAAAACCATACCTAACCTACCGTCACTCAACCCTAACTGTACAGAAATCTAAATATCGTACATGTTTTATAAGTCTGTATTAACTTACTCCCTTGGCTGAATCAACCACTCTGTTGGCCATGGTAGGTGAGACTCGCAAAGCATATACAACTCCCCGTATCCTTTTGACCAGCCCCCATTTGGTCCACTGTAGTGGCCTTAAGTGACGCCGCACTGGGCATTTAAACACGACCTCCCCTCCACCCAGGGGTGGCGCGCCTAAAAAAGTAGAAATACAAAATTTTAATAATGATGTGGTTGCCTAGAACACTTACTAACAGGGCATATTTTAATAATTTTTAGACTTTAGTTTTGTTTGAACTTGGAGGTGGTTGTCAATGGACTGTGTCAACCATCTTTTTTTTTTCATTATGAAGGAGTAAAACACAGGCATGCAGGCCACGCAGAAGTTTTATTTAAGGATGGACGTTGACGCATTCCTACTCTTGAAGACTAAGATGTTCGCCTCTAATAATGTGTATCTGGCAACCACACCTACCCAACTGAAACACAATACATTAAGAACATATTGCTTTATGGTGGGTTATGAGGGTGGCGGTGGTGCCACCCCGAGTGAGCTCTAATGGCTCTACCACCTTTATAATTATTATCATCTACGATTATTGTCAAGTATAAGCAAGTCAATCTCACTTTAACAATTTGACAGTGGGGCTCATATATTAGATCAGGTTAGTGCTGTGGGAGGCAATACTGTACTGGAACTTATTTGACTAGACTAAAGATAAGCCGACAATTTACTGAAGTATTGTATTTTTTAGCATCTTTGTATCATGTATGAATACACAGATATAATGTCTGTCGCCAGTCTTATAGCGCCGACATAATAACAGCACTGTTGTTCGGCTAAAATCCATACCAATTT
Organism: Phocides pigmalion okeechobee; assembly: GCA_018251015.1. NCBI lineage: Eukaryota > Metazoa > Arthropoda > Insecta > Lepidoptera > Hesperiidae > Phocides > Phocides pigmalion. The sequence continues at coordinate 23,483 of DWON01001384.1, forward strand.
GTCCATACAAAACAGGTGTATACAAGCTGCAAGTGCATTTCCACAGGGAAAGTGTTAAGTTCGCTCATCTTAAAGCATGTCCTCATTTGTATTCAATTTCATCCAATTCACTTCCACACTACTTATACTTCTACATTTATTTAAATTCCATATGGCCAAATCCAGGTCACCTCTTCTGACAACTTTGAGCTCCAAGCCATCATCAACAAGGATGAACTTCAACAGTACAGGCAGAGCCGCCGTCTTCACCTTGTCCACAGACACATCCAAGTCATGGTGGGTCACGCCCTGTAGCACAGCATTCAGTGGCTCCTTACAGAATGGTCCCAGAGCTAATAATACTTCTAAATAGTAACCTGCAACAACCACCAATAAATGGAGCAATATAATATTTATGATCAATTTGATTACTTTAATTACATTACAATAGTTCATAATTTACTTTTAGCTGAGCTGTAAATAAAATTAATTATAGAATGATGCATATATATATTTTATTCCTATTTATATATTTTTTAAGTACTTTAACATATATTTAAGATTAATTAGTTATTCTGAATTTCAAGTTACTTTGAGGTTCATTTGAATGACAATAGTTAAATTATGAAAAAAAAAACCGATAGACCCCTTAGTATGTCCACCTATGACTGCAAATCAATGACATTACAGTGAAACATAAAAAGGATTTTAGCTGTATTTAAGGTAACGTAAGGTACCAGTAACTAACCTATACCCCTTTGTGTACTGCAACTATGAGTAACTTGACCACCGATCAAGATCCCGGGCTCGTAGTACAACGACGTGCCGGTCTCACTCAACTCCACTCGCGTTCCATTCGTAATCTTATCCAGTAGTCGAATTAAATTCACTTCATATTCCTTTAGACCAGGATCATCGTGGGTTGTCCGTATTTCTTCAACCTTTATCGCTCGCCCACTTAGCGTTGACAGAAGCAACCTCTGACGAAGTAGATTACTTCCTTTATATATGAGCACATCTTTATCTATTACTGCAGGCATTTGGTTAATTTAAATAACTTAAATTTAATAACACGTGGATTTACAAATAGGTACAATGTAAACAAAAACAACATGTGTCACTGTCAAATAAGTCAACTTGACGTGTTATCACAACATTATAGGCTCAGTTACATGCAATTACAGAGTACCTAACACTGATAACAATTTATATTTCCTTATTTTATCTCAATGACAAGAAAACGTGTTCTAATTACACAA
>DWON01001385.1:0-24711 GCA_018251015.1 Phocides pigmalion okeechobee
TTATTATCAGCAGATCTCCATGGGCTTCAGGGACTAATTAACAGACTACTTGTATGCCACACATGTAAAAAAATATATAAACAATACTCATCACTGCGCTCACAATCTGTACAAGCTATCTTTTTAAACGACGCGCATAACATAATATTTATTTATTTATTTATTAAACTTAATTTATACAAGCTAGGTTTATAAAGTAAGTAAGTAAGTCGGTTAAATGAATTTATGTATATATACATATGTTGATACTCGCATGATGAACACATGATATCTGTTAGTACGCATTGGTTTACGTAATAGTTATTTAAACAATCGACTTGTGGCATAGCAGTCACCATGCAAGTCTGAGAATGATTCCAAATTGATTTCTAGATATATATAATATATTTAATTTTGTCCTGATTTTGCTTTTTCATGTTAGTAGAGTAGCAAAGAAGCATTTTTTATGTGAGAAGAGTAGCAAATGAGCATGCAAACTACCTGATGTTAAGTAGTCGCAGCCCATAAGACATCCACGTACAACCACAAACTCTACCGAAATCCTGTCTGAGCTCGAACGTAGATGCGTTGCTACTCCTGAGTACTAAGAGGATCGTCTCCCTTCAAAATATAGCCCGCAACCGCACCTCTCCAACCGAAACTCAAATAATGGTTTACAGCGGATTATAACGGCGGCGGTGGTACTATAGTTACTATACCTCCCCGGTCGTACTATAGTTCTCCCACCTTAAATCGAGCACGCCACTAAATATTAATGAAGAAAATAACGCATCTCTAAAAAGACTGTAAATAAAGATTAATGGAATTGTTAAATTATAACAAGATTTCGCTTATATCCTTAATGTGAAACAACATTTTAAATCAATGTAAACTTTTAGAGCAAGAATAGTAAATATTGCAATACTAAAGTGTATATTGATGTTTGTTTTGTTTCATTTGATTAAGGTACAAATAATTGGAAACATTAGAACACTATATTGGAAAAATGTAAACTTCAAATAATGTTGCAAGCACCTGAATTATAATAACTTGGAAATAAAATAAAAGTATGGATCTCTAAGACCTTATTTTTTAAATACATAGCATTGATTAACTAAGTTACCATCCACGGTTTCATAAATCTCCTTGACATTCCAGGCAGCCATGCCTATCCAGATATTTTCTAGTTCGGGATGTGTTGCGTTCCAGTAGGCTATTACGGCCATCGCTTCCTCTTCATCTTCAGGGTAGAAAAGGGTGGCACCCTCCATTACACATTTGACCTTTGCTTCCGCCCATGACTTTGATAACGTATTGATTTTATAGAAATTGTTCATGTCATCTATGTAAGTATAGTCCTTTCGGAAAAACTTCCTTGGAATTTGACCATCTAAAATTTATAAGGAACGTATCGATACAGTATACAAATATATAACAAGAGCAACAACATTTAAGACACGTACATACTAAATTTTATATCATTATTTATTTCTTACGCATTCCGATAACAACGACATACAGGCAAATTTAATAATTGACTTTAATAGTACAACATTAACCCAAAATGGAAAAAAGATCGAACTTATCACTAAGTTTTCCGATCATGAAACATATATAACACAACTCTTTTGAATATAAAAAAAATATATATATATTCCAAAAATATTTACATATTTAATGAAATTGAAGAAACTTCTTGAATATTTATAGTCTTCAAAATCTAGTACTATTTGCAATTTTTTTTGCTGTAATTTCACTGTTAATTTTAAATAGTTGTAAGCACTTACATATGATCGTGCATTTAATTGCGATCAGTAGCAGGAAAACCATGTATTTAGACCACATCTTGACTAAGAATGAACAACAAAGGACAGACACAGGCAACGTCTGCGCGCGTCTAAATCTCACAATACAAAACGTTTCAAAGTATATATTTACTCTATTATCGAGAATTATGTACCAAGAATTCCTCTATAATCACTTATAACATACTAACTAACTTCTACGACATCGCTTGTGCGTGCGAATATATGACAGAAGACTTGAAGAGAAACGTTTGTGCTATCAAAACTGACCTTAATACTGCGTTAGGGGTCAACGTTTATACTGATATTTACTTAAACTCATAACCTATAATATTTTCATAAGATGCTGCTAGCAGCTCGCATATATAGGTTTCATTATAGGTTTTAGGCATATAATCGAAACACCGATTAAGGTCTCAGATGTGTAAGAGTTTACTATGAATAAATAAAAGAAGAACAATCCAACACAAGATAATGTTCAGAAGTAATCTACGGTAGTACACTTACAAATTGGTTATTTTTAAAGTTAGCAGAAACATCCACTTTTCGATGACCTCCGACAAAAAACAATAATTGTTTATATGGTCAAAAGAACAAATTAAAATTTGTGTTTGGCGTTACATAATCTACTTAAAATCGATTCCTAGTAACTGCACTAATTGTGTTTTTTTTTTTTTTAATAAACAGACATTTTACGAATAAATAAACTTTACTTACGGTAGAATAATGCTCATTTTACGAACTGATAACTTGCACAACTTAAGATTGTTAAATCGTTACAATCACTTGATTATACAAATGGCGATGCTTTTTGTATTGTTAAAATTATTCGGGGATACTTAACCTGACATCGTTTGCGATAAGCTGGCGCTATGCCGCTATCAGTAGTCTTAATATACTTTTATCAAAAGCAGCAGAACTTTTATGTTCATACATGCAAATAAAAAATTGCAATTTGTAACTTTATAGGAAAAATAGGATAAAAGTCTTGCAAGTTGACTATGATTTATGACAACTAATGTGGGTAATTAAAGTTTTATTTACCCCAATAAATGTGTTGCAAACGATTAATAAAGTTAAGGAACGTAGGGTGTGGTAAACTATGGTGTTAAAAGTTCATCGAGAATTAGAAATCTTATAAGTTTGAAAATATCTAATACAATACCCACTAACTATCCGCATTGATTCAGCCCGTTGCTCTAGGCTTCCCCGATTATGGGATTGGGTCTTTTCTCAACGTAAAAATAAATGTAACCAATTATATCATGGCTCATAATAATTGGTAACATGTTTTTCCATATATAACTATAACGCCACCAAAATACAATATGACATACTAAGTTAAGACCCGCCATTTAATACATAAAAGTTAACACGAGTAAAACAATAACATGAATTATACATAAGGGGATTACATAAACACATAATGACCTTATTTATTTATGATCAGTCATTGTACGAGCCTTACGTCGGGGATTCGCTTGTGTTGCCAATTAACTTTAGTAAATAACATTATATTGATTAAAATTAATAACATTTGATTGGACTGCGGATAGCAGTCACAGCATATACATTTTTATAGGAGAATTATGTAGTTGCTGCAATCAAGAGACTTCAACAACATCAAACCGAATTGATATCCTATGTGAGATCGCATGTACAAGGCTTACTACTATTTTGTACCTCGGCTTAATAGAAATACCAAAAAACCTTACTGATGATGGAAAAAACATATTTCATGTGTCAATAAAAATAAATAAAATATTAATGTTCAATTTAAAATGAACAAAAAAAGTTAAATAAAGTTTATTTCAACACTTAAAATAATTCTTGCCTAGCGCCATCTACATAATAAAAGCGAAATAGATGTAGATAAACATAAACGTTGCTTTTCAAAGAGTTTTCCTATTCGCCGTCAGATGGTACTGTGTAGAAATCTTCTAAATAACTTTGATAATAATGTTATTGTTAGATTATTTTTTTTATAAATATGAACAGTGTTACTTTAAATGCAGGTAATTATATTTTCTTGACACAATGTTTTTATGATCGTAGATACTGATGATTGTGATGTTTATTCACACATTAAGAAATTAGTATAATAACACTTTATCATGTTGACACTCCGGAACTATGAATGCGCGGAATTTAAATTTTAGCAAGGACTTACTAATTCATAAAACCATTTGACCCGTTACTTAATTACAACCTATTTGAATAGATTTCGTTCATTAAAATCATGATCCTCCTCTCATCATGGTTTTCCTTCTCTCTTAGCATAGATGTTTTCATAATGAGACGGATTTAAGCTACAGTCCATCACTTTAATCAATTGCGGGATGGAACACACCTTGTTTGTATGTGTTTGGATGTAGGTAATATAGCAAGAATAGCCAGGTGGATGGATTTATATAGAGTATAAAGTTCGGCATTCGGTTCCATGAATTGCATCTCCGATTTTTCGATGTTTAACGGTAGTGGTTGTTTCGAGCTTTAACGGTAAAGAAAAACCCTTGAAAACAAACAAATATGTATTCTTGATAGTTTGCCATAGAAATATCAAAGGTGTATTAAGTCTATGAAATCTCAATCTCAAAATGTCTTAGTCTGAGAGGATACCTAGGTACTGCAATGAAACATACTAAAAGTAATGCAATCAAAACTTTGATATTTAATTGCATTTTTAATACGAATTTGAGTTAATAATTCGTGCATTAAAGCATTTGTGATAATTTTGCCACTTATAAGCAATTATGGCCATTTATTTCTTGATTCTTAAGTATTTTGTTAGAAGCGTATTTGTTTTGATTGAAGATGAAAAAAGTACTACGATCCGCCAACCGTCGTCCGTTCACCACGGTCATTCCGACTTACGAGTTTTCCTGTTAATCTTGTTCGCAGGCTGTCATCGTGACTGGCGTCATTAGCATCCTACGACCGGCCGCGGCTGCATCTACACACCTGTGTGTCCTTATCAAAATGCTTAAAAACCTTATTTTCTTCATCGTGTTCGTAGAATGTGTTTCTAGAATTACTCGTGAGTGACTTAAATATACATTCTGTATTACCTTTCTGATGTGGTCTGTATTTAAAACAAATATTTTAACATTTTAGACTGCCAAATTATAGACAAATTCTTTCGGAAGGATTATTATTACATAGACGGCACAGATAATTTCTACAAAGTGCACACATTGCATAAAACGTGGGAGGATGCCAAGGCTAAATGTGAATCCGAAGGTGCATCTCTCTTCTATCCTGAAGACCATGATGAGGCCTTGGCTGTTATATCATATTGGAACTCGACGCAACCATACTTTCACTGGATTTTTATTGGTATAAGCGATTGGAATGTCAAAGAAGTTTTCGAGACAATAGATGGTGAGTATCCCAATATACTAAACTTTTGTTTTCTTTGTCAATATACAACACTTTTCCTTTGTTAACATTGTATAGCACATTCAACAAGCGGTAATTTACCACACATACATATTTTCCATTCATTTTCACCCAAGTGCCCCAGATGGAGGGTAATGTATTTTAGTGTCTGTATGTATGGATGTATATATGACTATTCACCCTTTAGCACATTCTTCAGTTGAAGCGGCTTGATGGTTTTTAACATTCGAGATTTCGTTAGATGTGTCTTTATCGTGGGCGTAACAGTACTGATATTTTAATATGACGACTGGAATAAAAAAATATATAACAATCAAATAAAAGTTAGTAAAACTGTAACAACTTATGTCCAACTCCAAAAATATCAAGTAAAACGTTAGGTTTTGGGTTTTTTTTTATTTTTTCTCGAAAAAACTACAGTACTACTGTGTATATTTTCAGACGAAAAAGATAATTTTGGTTTTGATCTTTCCTTGTTGTAAAGAATATACCACAGATGTTATCGAGGTTTCGTACCTATTAGTTAAAAAAAGTCTAATCAATGCTTAACCCGGATTCAAATGATGACAACTTTATATTTTTTCTAGTAGATATACCGGTTTTTTGAACGTCTGTTACAAAATCGCTATCAACACAGCCGCAGTGGTATTTATTTAAATCAACTTATTCATTCAAATGTTTTTGGACTTTATCCTTGTTAAAAGTTCTTGCTAAATGAAAACAAAACTATTCAACTAGCTAGAGGATTCTAGTGTGGAATTAGTCAAAAAGTGTTGAAGCTTCGTATCGCACAAAATAATTCATTTTAAGTAAAATCTACAAATATTATATCTATATATTAATTCGTGAAGAGAAAATTTTCTTCCCTTTTTAACACGCTTTTATTAGCTTAGGTTGTATCTATGTATGTATGGATGTATGTAACGGATTCTTCGAACATAATTTTCACCAATTTCCAGAAGTCTGATCAATTTGAAACTTTGCACACGTATCAAGGACCGATGACATTGCAATAACATGAAAAAGAAAAATAAACTAAAAAAGAAGCTTTTATAAAAATCCAACTTAAAAAAGTAAAAATAAGTTTTTTTTTATTGCAATGTAAAAAAACGCGTGTGGTGCTAGTGATTTATTGACACCGTGCACCCCGAGCCATTTTTTATATTGCAATATATTTTTAAGCGTATTGAGCACACGTAGTCGCATGAGATTTGGAATAGTTATAGTTTGTATTGAGAAGGAGTGCATAAAGTGCATAGTGCTGCAAAAATATTATTTAACATTTAACCAATTAAAACATTTTTTGTTTACGTGGTGAGCCGAATAAAAAGATTGACGTTAAAGGATTCCAAAATATATTGAGACCCAAATTGAGTTAAATATTTTCAAATGTTCTCTTTCAACTATTAATGGATTAATATACTTTTATATTAATTTAATAGATTACAGTGGAATTACTTTACCGGGCGACTACTTAAATATAATTATAAAAAACTTAAAAATAAAATACTTCATCCAGATTGTCTTTGGGATGAGTTCCCAGAAAAGTGGCAACATTACCTCGTTGAATAGCTAAGCTAATTCTTTGACGAAGGTAGTACCAGCTCTCGTCGTTCGTTGACTCTATCAACAGTTTGGACAGATGCTGAAAAAATTATCTCTTATTAGTAATTAAAAAAGAGTATTTTATATAAAGAAACCAAAAAATATTTTGTTGTTTTTAGGAAGACCCATATCATCGGTATATGACAACTGGGGGTACGGAGAACCGAACAACGCTGATGGTATGGAAGGATGTGTAATTCTACGGAGGGATGGTACTCTCAACGACGACAAATGCGGAAACAAATATCCATTCGTTTGCAAGAAAACTTTGGCTACAGTACAATGGAATACGCAGTGTAATATGCCTGATTTAAGTAAGTATTTTTTAGTTTTTTTCTAATCGCTCCTGAGTATTGTTTTATGATTTTTAAGTAGCAAACAAGGTGGGAGAACTATAGTTCGACCGGGGAGGTACTACCGCCGCCCTCATAATAAACTGTCGTAAAGTATTACTACGGTCGGAGAGATGCGCTAGCCGGCTAAACTTTGAGGCAAGGCGAACATCTTAGTCTTCAGGAGTAGCAACATATCTATGTTCACGCTCAGATGTGATTTTACTTGTGTTTGTGGATGAACGTGGATGGCTATGGGCTGTGACTACTTAACAACTGGTGGTTTGCATGCTTGTTTGCTGCTCTTCTCACTTAAAAAAAAACAAGTCTGCAGCTCCGCACAGGAGTCCCACAGGAGGTCTATTATAGGTGATCGCCCAATCAAAATGATCAATTCCTATGTATGTTTCGATTGGAAGAAGTATTACATCGTTGCAATATACGAAATAAGGCATTATAATAGAATAAATACATGAGTATTATGCTACTATAAAGGTCTTCCAAATTTTACAACGCTTGAGACTATGCAGCGGATTCTTAAATTTTGCGTCATCGTTTTTATTTATAGATATTAATTTTATTCATTGGTCAGTGTTATGAACAATACTTGCCTTGTCAATTGATCCCCAAAAGCTTTATTATAAACTATTATAGTTACACAGCATGGAAAGTCGCATCAGGCAAAAGGAAACAAGATTTCAAGCTATTAGTTTTAAAAGCCCAGATACAGGACAAACAGCATAAATCCTAATTTTAGTAAATCTTGCATCAGGAGCGACAACTTCAAACTTTTATCTTTCCTTTAAACCTTGAAAGGGTCAAATCTGCAGACATTTGTTCTGCTCAATCTATGGTCGTACGTAGATACTCCTAAAAACAAAGATTACCTCTCTTGTAAATATAGCTCGCAATTGCACCTTTCCAGGGCTTTTTGCGTGAGCACAACAAGGCACGCGCGTGCACCTAAAGGGAATTTGAAAATATAGAAAGTTTGCCGTAAAAAAGTAAAAAAAATGAAAGAATAAAAAAAGGAAAAAACAAGTTAAGGTAATCTTTGCAAAAAAATTTGGATTTTTTAATAGGTCAAAATAATCCAAATACAAAAATTATGGATTTACAACTTTCGAGAATTAGCGTGCCCCCAAAACAGAAGTGAAAAAAATGGCCTGCATCTTTCCAACTTATACATTTTATGGCTAATTATGGCCTTTTGTAACATGAAAATCCTTGATTCAGATTACGTATATGTGAGCAACACGCAACAAGAAAGATGCTACAAGTTCCACTTGACGCCAAGGAACTGGACTGATGCGCACTCCATATGTAACGACGAGCAGTCGTACTTGGCAGTGATCAATTCAGAGGAGGAACGTGCCCAACTGGTCAGTCTCACCGCAAAAGCTCCTAAGGACAGCGTTACTGGTGATTACTTGCGTGGTGGAGTCCACCTGGGTTTCCAAAACAAGAACGGCTGGGTGACAGTTAAAGGTATGCATTTACTTCGAGTTCAGAAGGTCCAAAAAGTTTTATGCGCGTTTATGCGTTCATTCTAACAAGTACCTGCAAGATGTGATATGAGCTTCATTTTATGTTCTTCCTAAATGCTGTGACATAGGGCTCTTCAAAAAAGGTGCATGCTCTTTCACTAGCTATTTCGCATGAATGCAATGTTGACTACGTTCTTTCAATCGGCACGTCTGCGTTTTGTTACGATATTATAAAAAAATATGTGGTGTTGAGTGCAGTGAAGGCTTAGATGGATATCTGCTAGGTGCTTTTTAATTGTGCTTTCGTGTTTCGAAACATTAAGCTATCGGTCTCGATTATAATCAATATATCGCAGACATTAAACCTTGACGGAGGCTTGCACATTTGCGCCCGCATTCTCATCGATGCACGGTTTGTAATTATTACATAAATCCTAATGTTTTCGCTTTATAATAAATCGGTTTATACATGGACAATATAAATTCTGCTGACAGGGATTTTTTAATTTCGTTTTGAAGATATGGTGCTATCGCCGTTGAAATGCTTAGAACTGCCCACAAAAAGTTTTATCATCTTTCCACGAACATTTCGATGTTGGGAAACAAAGTACTACACTATACTTTACTATATAAATACTATACTATGGTCTCTGCTATGTAAACAGTGTGTTTAATATAAGTTAAATGATTTAATAAAAAATAATCACAAAGTAAAAATAACATTTTACGATCTTAGCAATTATATTCGTACATAGAGTTCTTTATCGATACACAACACACTGGAAAAACCGGCTCATGTTAACGCACTTTAGAGCTAAATATACTTTTATCAAGTTGCTGAAGTCACTATATTAATATAGGTTATTTTACGCTCATCATATACCAATTCAAGCCCTACTGGCCGCTAGAAACACAGCACAACTATTTCTTTTTCAAATTTGAAACGTACAATTACATTTCGATGGGGATGTACCACCTCTGTCTTTATAATCCGCTGTTAAGCGTCTCTAGTATTTCAATTGGGGAGGTACTATTAACGGTTACGGATGTCAGTCCTCAGGCGTATCACGGCTTCTATATACATACGAACTCATATAGGAGTTCTGCCCTGTTTGATGTTGAACGTGGATGTCCAAGGCCGGCGTGTACGTAGTTACGTAGGTACATTAGAACTAAAAATATACATTCCATTAATTTGTTATACTCTATTTTTATTACGTACATTTAAAGCAAATTTATAAATGGAATGAAAAAAAATCACCTTGTATTTCACCTCCTTAGGTGAAATTTTTTTAGTGGCAACTGTATAAATTTCATAAAGAACATACCAGCAAAGTTTCAGGACTGTAGATTCAGTTGTGCGTTGGTCTTTGGACCATTCGGAAGATGATTATTTATGTATGTTTTTTTCAGGATATCCATTAAATTTGAGCGGATACAACGAATGGGCGTACGGTCAGCCCGATGGCGGGGACAGCGAAAACTGCGGATCCATGTTCTTTTCGGGACAACTGAACGACATCGGCTGCTTTCAAAAAATGTTTTTCATATGCGAACACGAGATCCAACTTCGCACCGAAGAAATTAATTACAAATTTGGAACTGGTAACAAAACGTATATGGTTCAAAAGCGTCCTGACAAGATGGTTGTAAACATTAGTGATACAATTGCAAGTATATTCGGATTACCTCCAAAGCAACCATGAACTTAGTTTTTGGTCAATTACCGTACTAAGTTTCAATATTATGACTTCTAAAGCTATCAACGAATACTTACATATTAATTACCTTCGATTATAATAGATCTATTGTAATGTATGGGGTAAAAGTTAGACAAATTCAATAATTTCATTAGTTAACCTATGAAAATGGAACAAATATACAAATCACATTTATATTATTAATATAAGTACGACTACAAATAGCTAATATGAAATAAAAAAAACTCCTGCAGGCACTATATAATTAAGTAGAAAACTTATTAATTAAGTAATTGTATTTAATTTTGAATTTGTGTTCTCCCATAGTATTCACTAGTCAAGTAAGCAGTATAATAAAACATTATTTAACTTCAGGTTTACAAAAGACTGGCGTTAATAATACCTTTAACAATTACAACGAGTCTGATGTAAGCACCATTTTTATCTCAATGCAATTGTAATCTACTCACTAAGGTGATATACAGTTCATAATCCATCCATCCAAATTTCAAGGTTGTATTTTTCACAAACCTTGTTATACGAACTATTATCAACATATTTAATTTTGCTCAAATAAAACTATTTTTTCTATTCCTTGTATCGTGTATAAAACCTTATAAATAAATAAAATAAAATAAACATTTATTAATAAAATCCTGTTTTTAATTTCCATTGGGGTCGAAACTCTCGACATTGGGTCGTTAGTGGGTTATTACCAAAATGCCTTTGACAAGTATTAGATTTTAATATATTTTTATTATTTATAAATCGGTTCCTATAGAATCACAGTCATTAATCTGTTTTTATGACTAAATGCGTACAGATTAAAATTGAACGGCAAACATTTAATAAAAGATATTTTGTATCGATATGTCTACAGAAATCTTATTAGACTTCTGTAGACACTATAAGTATAATACACTAGTAAAAACTATTGTTTTTGTATATTAAAAATGAGTTTCTTATAGCTTTTAGACATATCTAAACTACAATGATAATAGCTGACGAATCATGAACGGTATACTAGTTTTTTTATGAAATTAAAGTAGCAAATGAGCATGCAATCTACCAAATTATAAATGATCGGTCCTGCCCATGGATATCTAAAGCCTGTACTCCCCCCTGATAACGGGTGCGTTTCTACTTCCGTCAACTAAGATGGTGACCACAAATGCAAGTGAACCGGCAAACGATCATTTACACGGAAACAAGGATTGGATCACGTTGAGATCGGTTGTGGCTGTGGTACTTCAGGCCGAACGATGAGGGTTCTAACACCATGCAAACGACCTACTTACCAATTTTTATTTATCATATAATCAGATAATCTTTTCTTTTCTGTATTTTTCTTACTCACTTGGGGAATTATTTGTTTTTACTTACGTACTTACAGACTTACGTAATCGTGTGGATTGTTAGACTGTGAAGTCTGTGTGAACATTTTTGAGAAATATAGTGAGAACTCTCAGGTATGCAGGTTTCCTCACGTTTGCCGTCACCGTTAACATAGTGATAATTTCAAATACGCATATAAATTAATAATAACTTACATATTTAATAGTTAAAGTTACGATATTACTACAACATTAGTGGTTTTTTGCAAATGTCGAAATATATGTCATTGAACGAAACTCGTTATAAAAATCCCCGAGTACGGATGTGATGAAGGGGATTTACCTCAGATAAAACATGTTACGCCTTGATGTAATCTCCGTCAACTTAATTACAATCTCAAGAATATATAAATTTGGTAGGTACCAATTATTGAAAGTTTATTTAACATTCTTCGTTTAAAACTTTCCCTACAGCTACAACACTGCTGTGTAATTCTAGACTAGAAAAATGCTGTTTTTACGACGGCGCTACAGGATTGGGGCGGACATTACGTCTGCGTATTCGTAGATGATACACAGATGCTAAAAAATACAATATTTCAGTAATTTGTCGACGTATCTTCAGTTTAATCAAATAAGCTCCAGTTTAGGGCCGCCTCCCGCAAAACTGACCCCATCATATATGTTTGCGCCGCAGTCAAACTGTTAAAGTATTTTATCTATAATTTATATAAAACAGGAAGGTGCTAACTTTGATTGCGGCGCTCATATATTAGGTCGGGTCAGCGCTGCGGGAGAAGGCACTAAATTGGAGCTTATTTTTCTAGACTGAAGATGCGTCGACAAGTCACTGAAATTTTGTATTTTTTAGCATCTGTGTATCATTTACAAAGACGTAATGTCCGCCCCCAGTTTGCAGCGCCGATATAAACACCGCACTTTTGTTCACCTGTAATGAAACACATGTATGTGTACAACACAGGTGACTACATGCTGCAAGTGCGTTGCGCCGCGCAACACAGAACATTGTTCTACGTTGCAGGAAGTGTTAATATACTCAGAAATCAAAACAGGGCAAAAATCGCTGAAGGATTCTGGAATTTTGCAAGTAGATTTTTAATAAAGCGTAAGTTAGCACTAAGAATTTTGGAAATTATATTACTGAGTACTTGACTATACATCTTAAATTTCTTCAAATTTGTTGAGCAATCGTTGATTGCTGAGATATTGATGTATAAAGATAAAAAGCTCATTTTCCATTCAAAGTCCGATACCTCAGTAAGAAAAGATACTATCGTATTTTTTTAAGTATTGAAGCTGAATAAACAAGTTATCCGATTCAAATTGTGGTTAAATTGAAAAAAAGATTCCAAATTCATTGAACAAAAAAAACCTAATAAATGATATTTTTTTCTTGCGCTATTGCTTTAGATTGAGCGGTACATATTGCTTGGATTTTTTTTCATCTCGAAACTAGAAACTTCAAACTTTAAAATGCTTTTTTTACAATTCTGACATAATAATTATTAACATAAATACAGCTATTTGAAAAATCACAAAAAAAATGTTTTTTTTTCGATCCCTTAATTTTTCCAGTAGTGTATATAGGTTGGAAATAGAACATCATGACTTATTGGAATGTATTGTAACATTGATTTCTGCACGAGCAACGCTGCAGGCAAAAGCTTATCGATAATAAAATAGATCCCCGCATCCCGTAACTGCGCATCAGCATTCTTCTCAGAATTACCAAGTTGTAAGGTAGTAAATCCAGGGTACTTGTAGTAGGTATCACCGCCAAACTGACCTCTAATGTGAAGCAATTCTCGGTTTCATAGTGTGTTGATGTAACTCACTTATATACAAAATGAACATGCTAGTCCTCAGGAGTCAATGCATCTGAGATTATCTAAAACTCTCCCTGCGGCGTATTTGTACATAACTGTGTTTTACGTGCAAATTTACGGGTACTGTTGACAAGACTGAAAGCTGACATTACGTCTGTGTATTCGTCGATGGTATACTGATGCTAAAAATACAATATTTTACATACAGTCTAGAGAAAAGAACTTCAATTTAGTGCCGCAATCCTGTCGCCAATCGCAGTCAAAGTGCTAAAATGGGTATCTTGTTCTTTAATGCTGTGCGTAGTCGGTCACAGGCGTCCATGGGTGGCAGTCACTACTTGCCATCAGGTGGACGGCATGCTCGTTTGCTACATCATATTCATAAAAACTACAATAAAAATTGAGTTGGCTGCATTTACTGGTACCTTAGATATATTGAATTGTTGCAATTTCAGTAATGAACAAACGTAAGTGGGTGGGTTATAAATACAAATGAAAGACCGCAGTATTTTTATATTGAGGTGTAAGTTTATTCGCATAACAATGTTTCATACAAATTTCCTCATTTTGTACACACCTTTTCACGTTTTGTTTTGTAGTTATTATCTTTTATAAAAGTTGACTCTCTAAAATTTTAACATATCATCATCATCATGTCTGTTCCCTATATCTAATTCGCTTCACCGCTGCAGTTAAATCATACAATAGAGGATTCACTAAGGCAAAATATTAGGAGGAAATAACATAGTTACTGTGGTAAAGAAGTAGTTACGAAACAATATACAAAAATTGTGTTTCAGTGAACACGGAATGGGCTTGTATAACAGTATCAGCCTTCCTGCGAAGGACGCGGCCGCATCCTACACAATTTCCCTAACGAACATTGCACAAATCGCACTGGTATCAGTGGACTGGCCCGATGCTGCCAGTTACACCTATAAGAAAAATTCATCACTAATAACAACTAAATCACTTTAAAAATCAATCAAAATGTACATTATCCATCTTATCCGAGTAAACGAATCTAATCTGCTACAAAAAATTAGCAAATTTAAATACAAAGGTCACCTAGTCCGTCTATGTAAAATTAAACACTTAAGTATTATAAAACCACAAGCACGAGTGCGACGCTCGCTTGTGATATCGTATATTATGCCTTCCAGTGTACACATTCAACGAATGATTAGCGATAGATATTGCGTTGACACATTAAAACTAAAAGTTGACTGTACATTTTATATTTTATATGTAAATATTTGTACATATTGCACTCTGAAGTAACAAAAATTATTAGAAAAAATCTGTCGAAACGAAGAATATATAAGCAGAACAAAAAAAATATCTCAGTAAATACAAATTCAAAGAAATTAGTTTCAATCACAATGTTCGTAGCTCGTATAATAAATCTAATTCCCTATGGCTTACAAAGCTTACAAAAGATAAATACAGAGGTCATTTACAAAAAATATACTTCTACCCAAATAATATAAAAATAACAACAGCCATCTGTACTTTCTTAGATGAATAAAATTAAACATATGTCAAACATATGACAATAGAATCTAAAGGTACTTATATACAAAGTATCAATGGACACGTATGGACAGCTCCAAAGCCCACGTTTGGTTAATAGACTGGACGAGCCACGTTTGGTCACTACTTTACTTTCCGAGCTTTTCTAAAAATAAATAGTATAAAGGCATCGAAGGGCAACCGGTTTTGGAGGTGCAGCGCAGTCCGTCTCCCGGCTCCGTCCGGCTTCGGCCGACCTTCCTTCTCCGTACACTATCCGGACAAACGATCCGGTTCTAATTATCATCTAAGACACAAATTATATTAGGGTATCTCATTAATTATTAATTCTCCTCCGAGATTATTACATACTTAATAAATCTATTACAATTTCGAAATTGAATAATATGTATCAAATAAGACCGGCTGCGCACCGACGGAATCCGTAAACTATGAAGCTATTTATAATGAGTCTACGCGTCAAATGATGTATAACAATTTACTTATCAAATGGCAGTTATAATTGTCACAAACTCGAGATGCAAAGTATACACCAAGAGCGTTTACCGCCGCATCTCAGTTATAAGGCATCTTAGCATTAAGTTATTATAATATGACGTTACATTCAAACTGGAGTATAAACGTGTCATAAACCGAGCACGCCCCAACCACGCGAATACACGCACGTGAACATAGTAATGGCAGTGTTGTCAGTACGCCCCTGTCAGAGACACTAAGACACTCGTGACGTTTGTGCTTCGTTTCTATATTTTAGTTTCGCTAATGCTACTCGTACAATAAAATTATATAAGTCGAAAAGATGTAATATAAGCGGACTAGCGCGCGGACCGCGGTGCCAGCTCGATCGTCGACCGCTGAATTTATACGTATATTAAGAAATGCATTTCCAAAAAACCACAATCATACGTATTATGTAAATTTACAACACACTAAATGGCATGTAAAGAAGACACATTCAACACGCACCAAACAGATACTTAACATTAATTTTAATCGCTTAGATATATGGAGGGTGAAGAGTCGGCGAGTGAGACACCGTAACGCATGGATGATATACCGAAATAGACTCCTAATGGTTGCGATGTTTTTACATATTCGTATACACACATCAATAACACACATCTTATATAACATCAAGTCAAGGAAATTAACATTAGATTCATATATGTGGACTAGTGAATTATCTTTGCTTCCCGTCCTGAAAAATTGTCATAATGTTTAATATAATAACTATTTGAACATAAAATTGTTACATTAAACATTGGCTCAACATGAAAATAGATTGACAATATAGCATTGGCTAACACACACCCAATGTTGGGAGATGGCCGGCGGTTTTATCAAAGAAAACAGGCACCAGCATTCATGATGTATCCACACATTGGGACATTGTCAGTCTTTCCACGACGCGCTTCGATTGTACACGTGTTCTAGTTCAAGATATCATCATTATGGAATTAATCAACCTTTACCAATCATACCCAATCGTACAAAATATACCCCTTTCCAAATCAAACATCCACATTGACTCTGCCTAGTCTTAACTAACACCATATCCGACTTAAAGATGCCAAACACAATTACTAATCAACTTTGGTAGCAATGCACCAACGTGTAGAGAAGTTTCGAGCAATCACTAACAATTAGGAGTCTATTCGGATGCTATGTGTACGTTACGAGATGAGCGCACGATGCTATGCAAGTGCTTGACGCTTGCGAGACACCAAAGACTACTAGACGGACACTGTACAACTATTTATACTTGAAAAACGTCGATTGAACGAATCAATGAATGCCCACCAGCAAACGGAAACAGGCTTAACGTATGCTTTAACACTTACGGGTAATTGAGATCGATTAATTTTAGGTTCTATATACTATGATATTCCATTCTCAACAATGTAGGTACATAGTACAGGTAACGCGAAATAAGGCATTTCGTATGGTTATATCGCTTATGGGCAGTTTTTTATAATTTATTTTAATTTGTTGATTTTGTAGTAATATTATAACATTAATTTGTATTATATTGAATTTAAGTTGCCTTAATATATTGAGGGGAGACAGATTTGGTCGTTCAGTTAAAAGTCATACCGTTGCGTGTACGTCGTTACTACCAACATATACATTTAGTAAGTACCTACTATTCCAATATTGTTCCCATGTAATAAGCTCAGCCAAATAGAGAAACTCGATTCTATTACTTTTTGTTAATAAATATTTATCGAATAAATCAGCTGCCATAAGTAACTTAGGTAATACTTTGTACATAGAACTAAAAAGTAAAAATTTATTTCTACTAACCCGGACATAATTACAAGGGCAGAGTTTATGGGCACTACGATCCTAACCTCGAACCTACATAACAGCTGCCTAACAACACACACGCAATGCTATGCGAAAATAATTTGTAACAGTATACAATAGTTATGTAAAACACTCAAAATAATAGGAAGAGGGATAACCAAACCTGCCTCCGATAATCCTAAATTTAGATCATATGAGACACAATTAGAAGTACTGAAATTTCCACACCTACAACAAAGACTACTGTACATTGCATAGACTGACACCCATTATTCGGTTACACGATGAATTTTAAATAAAACTTCGGTGCGTCAAAACAATAGGATGGACACTGTAGTATTCGCAATGACATATTCTAAACGTAACATTGACTGTGCAGTGACACTGTGAACATGGCGTTCCTAACGAGAAGACAGTGTAGCGTTAACTTTAAAACTGAACTACAGAGACACGGAAACACTTTTATGAAACCTACCGCAGATAGTAGAACTTTACATGTAATAAGACACACTTATCTCAGACTACATAAGATATTTCAACACATTTATAATTGTAATCACAGCAATAATAAATTAGAATTATTCGTTACATCGAGGGACGCGGGCACAGGACAATGGAACACGATTCGGAACTAAAATCGACGGGACACGATAACACGTCTCACATAAACTATATATAAACAAACACAGTCGTAACTCATCAACAATGTCCGCTCGCGTCGCCGGCCGCGGGACGCTCACTGCGAACGACTACAATACATATATCAATCGAAAAGGTCAATCGACGTACCGTCAATTTCGGTAAATAAACATAACTATTAACTTCTCGCCAGTTAGAATCATCTCTTTATATATTATTAATTTTCTCTATAACTCTCGTAGTGTACGTATGCAATTTAGGATGTGTACTTACAGAACGATGTGTGTACTTGTGTACTTACAGAACACGGTCGCATCCGAGTGACCAACTCGGTATCCAGTCGTGAGGGAACAAACGCGAGCGACGCGTCGACCGAAACGAGACGAGGTCGTTTCGGCCGACGCCGCGGGCCCCTAACATTCAACACTAAATATATTCTCCGAACGTTCAACATCACATATATTCACTAATCTCGCACATCATCGCCGTCGGTCACCGAATACGTACGAAACCGGGTACCGGGGTACTCTTAAGTGGTATTTGCAGTCCTTATGAATATCACGTCCGACGTCAGTGTCCGTGCACTTCACTAAAACTAGGCAGTCTATGAGCGGTTCTCTCCGGGGGGGCGGCGGGCGAGGCTAGAGCTCCGGCGCGTCCGCGAGCACGGGCGCCTGCGTCGTGGACACGTCCGCCACGTCCCAGATCTCCTCGAGGAATGGCGGCAGCTTGCGGTTCTTCAGCTTGAGCGAGATGCACATGTTGGAGTTCTGCATGCCCAGCGTGCGCAGCTCCGACAGGATGGACAGGATCTTGCCGTACACCACGGAGCAGCGCGGCGACGCGCTGTTCTGGTTGATGATGTACACCCGCAGCGTGTTCAGGTAATACCGCTGGATCTCCTCCACCAGCTGCGGGTGCTCCAGCCCCGGCCGGTCTGCAACATTCGTACCATCACGTTAACATCACAGTTGCTAATTAATCATTTTAAAAGT
Organism: Phocides pigmalion okeechobee; assembly: GCA_018251015.1. Lineage (NCBI taxonomy): Eukaryota > Metazoa > Arthropoda > Insecta > Lepidoptera > Hesperiidae > Phocides > Phocides pigmalion. Next base: position 18,963 of record DWON01001385.1, read on the forward strand.
GTGCACAGCCTCGTAACCTCTTAAGATCTTACCCTAAGCAACTTTGGGCGAAGTTGGGATTTGGAGGGGTAATATGTTAAGCAGCCAGTACTGGTTGTTATAGACGAATGACAGTTGATAAACCCTGTCGGAAATCTTATGAGTGGTTTGAATACATCCCACAGATGGGTTGTTCACTAACTAATGTTCATTAATTGGAGTTCAAATATTTAAACAAAGTGGTGAAATACAATTCAATTACGCATTAAGACAAAAGATTTGCAGATAATCACCTGAGAAGATGACGACGGCCGTGAGGAGGGCATAATGCACGTTGTCCATGGACATCTGGTACATGCAGCGGCAGAAGTGCAGCAGGTCCTCGATGACGTACGCCATGCCAGCCTTGCGGTAGTTGTCGCGCGTGTACGCCTGGTTGGTGGCGAACAGCACGCTGTCGCTGGCCGCGTCATACCGCCGCGCCACCCGCAGCATCATCACCTCGCTTGAGCACGCCTGGAATTTATAAGGTTTTTAGCCACCTTCTAAGGTATAAAGATCGTCAAATAACTTGGAAAATTAAAACGTCACGCCTATTTTTTTCTACCTATATTATGTTTAGTAAAGCCCTTTTGGGAGTTATATAGTCTAGTATTATAGTTTATGCAATTTTGCAGAGATAAATATGAATTACGACCCTTATTTTGCATGGGTCAACTTTTCCACATTACGGCATTTATTTTCCAATTGTGTGTCGGTATTTATACAATGCAAAGTCAATCTTAGCTCTCGGTCGTCGTAGATAAACAAGTAAGGGTAAGGTGGTAAGCCGTAGCAAGTTCATGATGATGGGCCGCTGTGACCATCAAACACAACACATACCTTCAACAGCGTTATCTGGTCAGGTTGGGAGATCTTCGCGAAACCGGGGAGCCCCTTCGCGAACTCCACGATAAGCTGGACCGTGAGGATGGTCATCTCCGTGATCTGGCGGAAAGGCATGTCGGACTCCTCCTCGTCTTCGTCCGAATGCTGCCAAGTCTGAAAGTTAATATCAAACTCTTTTAAAATATAATAGTGGCACATAAACTAAGGCTTTTGTGAGCGTTAATTAAATTAAAAACTACTGTAATTAAAAATATCATTGTAAAAATTGTTTCATTAGATCAAGCCCTTTCATTAAATCTATTATTTCTCTTTATCATAGCTTAATTAATATACTATTATCTTATTTATTACTTCAGTTAATTGTCTGAGTACTTATATTCGAAAATAAAATTCATACTTTTTAGTCATCACTCCAAATTATGTTACCGTTTACATGAGATACAGGTATACTAAGAGTTTTTATTTTTTGTGTAAACTGTTGAAAAAGGTTTCTATACTCAAAAATGCCCTCTAAATGACTACACAGTGACAATTTCATGATGATGTGGAAACATCCATTTTTTTATTTTTGGTTACGTACATAATTTAACTTAAATATAACAGTGAACACTTTCAAACTAATTATAATAAGATGACGTGAAATTTACAGGAAGTCCACTCCCATGTGGCATGATGTAAGGAGGGCTGGCCTCATTCTAGCACTGAATAGCGATCGAATTCTCTTTGCTAGATATGTACCAACTCTCTTATGACTAGCAACGACTATGAAAAATTTTAAATTTTGTTAAATCATTTTTGAAAATTATTAAGGGTCTAACCTGCGTGACCCTCTTCAGGTCTTCCTCCGAGGGCTGCTCGTAGCCGTCTTGGTACCACACGAGCCTCGCGATCAGGTACTTCTGGTTGTCGGTGAGCGGGGCAATGTTCTTCAGCCGGTTTTGCTCTAACAGTTTCTCCGGTAGAAATCGCGGTACCACTTCGTGCTGAAAATTATAATTACAAATCTTTAGTCATCGAAATTTTATATGTTCTTTTTTGCGCCGTTGTTCTTTTTTAGTCATTGTTGCCTTTAGACATCTAGTAATGATGTCCTTTTTTGTGCAATGGAAACACGTATACATGGTCACTGGCCTATGGAAATCTACAACCTTCGGTCATTCTTCTTTTACCACAAAGTACAGAATCAGCAACACAGAGTTGAGAAAGTGAAAACCAGTGCCTTCATATCAGTCGATTTGTTGAAGGCCTCATTGTTGATTTGAAAACATCTAACAAAGGAGTTTCCACTAACCCTTATCTCTACCGATATGAACTGGTACACCGGGATGGTGAATCCAGACTTCTCCAGTCACGGGGAAAAGCTCGTGACAAGTAGTGAGGCTTTTAACACTTTGACTGCGGCGCTCATTTATTGGACCAGGTCAGTGTTTCGGAGGGCGGCACTAAGCAGGAGCTTATTTCTCTAAACTGAAGATGCGCCAACAATTGACTGAAATATTGTATTTTTTAGCATCTGAGTATCTTCTACGAATACACAGACAATGTCCGTCCCCTGTCGGTGGCGGCAGTTATCAAATGCGAGCACCCTATGGGCGGCTTCTTTTTCGAACATTTTGCTTCGGCGGCAAAGTTCATACTTATAGCCGTGGGGGGGGGGGGTCAGGCCTAAGGGGCTCCTGGGTTTCATTGCACACGTGAGCTACACGAACTAGAGGCGTGTACAGCAGTGTTGTACGCCGCAGGGCAAGTGTTTGCCTTGCAGCCACATTATTTTTATTATTTAGAATCTAGAGGCACTTACGATTCTGGCGGCTTCTGGTGGAGGTGGATCACATTGCATGATAGGTGGCATGTGGTCGTCAACTGTCGTAGTGCTAACTGGTAGTTTGTCTTTCTCCCTCTGTTGCTTCTTCTCTCTCCGCTTCTGTGCGCACTGGGGTTCGGGGACCACGCATTCTGGCCTCATGCCAACCGCGAGACACTTTTTCAACCGGCACTCTTGACATTTTCGTCGCATGTACATATCCATTTCGCATGCATGTCCAAACTTGCATATGTACACCGCATTTTTAGTAACACTCCGCCTGAAGAAACCTGAAATTTACAAAAAGTAACATAAGTATGTGTAAAACACTATCCTTATCTATATCTATTTGTAACTATTTCCTAGATATAACAATCATAATATTGCAGGATTCAAACTATATGAGTGTACAAACAAAAAAATGCTATTTACTGTTTTCATTTTTTTCATTATTACATGTAAACTACTTTTTAAGAAACTAATGAAAAAGTTGTTAATATAATATGTAAAATACATATTTATATTTAATTTTTTATGTCACCTGAAAAATCTACGCCCTTATTGCTTGGAGTCCGTGATATTTGTCTCAAGTATAATAAAGAATGACCAAAAATAGTAAAATCCGTAAGCATTTTAAACCTTTTTCATTTTCAAACGCTTAATCACTTTTGAGTAGTAAAAAAATTAAAACATAAACAATTTTTGCGAACTCTCCGAATATTGCTTCTTTTCGAGTTTTCCTATCGATCTGACTGGTTAATTTAGGTAAAGTTAATAGATAATCAAGTGATACGAATTTAATCGGCATTATATTTCTACCTTTAGGTGTTATCTATATAAAACGCTGTTAACTAGGCAGCAAAGGTTGCTTGAAAGGTAAAGGCCATTGACTGGTATCAGGTCTGAGTACTTATTGGAATTTTTACCTCATAAAGCAAATAAACAAGAGATAGCGGACGGTGTTCCACACATTGATATTCGGATGTAATTATACGTACAATTTCCAGACACAAATATTGTTGAAAATACGAACTGGGTTTGTAATGGCTTGGCTGGGAATATTTAGCACTATTAAGGCGTCCATACTAAGATCTACATACTTTAACCACTGTATATTAGAAACGTAACGTAAACTATTATATTACGTCTTGTTGCACGTTTAGTATGCTTTTCTGTATGTTAGTAGATAATGTATTTGGGTTTACTTTTACAAGAGATGTAGCTAACAGATATGAAGTTTGTCTGACATTAACTGGTCACTGTCAGCCATTATTATTTGTAATATATTCCGAATAGAATAAGTTAGACCTATAGTCGTTTGCAGATGCTCTGCTACGTGTATGTATCGGTTTGACCTAACAAATTACATGAATTAGCTAACGGCATTAACACCCAGACCGGGAACAGAAATCTAGATTAATAATTTAGATTTTTGCCTGGCTAGGTATATATTTCATGTCAGATTCGTAATGTCTAACTTGAAGGTTCGTATAAAGTGGAAATATGTTCGTACATTTTCATACCGATTAGTATAACTTAATCCTTATTTTGAGCTACTTATTAATTACACTGATGGCTTAGTGGTAATGATTGCGCCCTACACACAACAAGATCAGGGTTCAAAGCTTAATCTCCGATTTTCCTAAATTATATGCGTATTAAAAAATAATTATTACTTGCTAAATGGAGAAAGAAAATAACGCCAGAAAATCTACATGCATAAGTTCTCCGTAAAGATCTTAAAGGTGTTAAGTCTGCAAATCTGCTTTTGGCCCGTATGTTAGACTAATCCTTCTAATTGAGACGAAATTAGTGCCCAGTAGTGAAATAGCAATGGGTCAATAAAACATTTATTAAAGAAACCTCACGACACGACACAGACAAAAGGTCGTACCTTCTGCGTCATCAGGCGATACAAACAAAAGCAACCCAAACAATGTTTTCGCCACAGACTGTTTCTTAGCTTTATCGTTAGTACAATAACCCGAGGTAACCCACGTGTTATGAAGGTTAACTGATGCCCGATAGGCGTTAGTGAATAGGGCGAGGATTAGACGAGCAGTGACGGCTCGTCTCGACGCTTTTTCATTGAATACGACGTGCGTGGCGTAGCGGAAGCCATACCGTTTTGACATGACATACCGGGTTTGATTCCCGGCGAGGCACAGACATTCTAATGATTAATTTATGAGTTATTACTCGATTTCATAAATTGGTCTCAGAGGTAGCAATACCTCTGTAGCCTGTAAGTGGAATTTAAACCCTTTTTAGGATTTATTACGGACGGCTATTGGCAGCAGTGACAGTTTACTATCTGGTAGACTACAAGCTTGTCTGCTCCCTCAAATTCATAAAAAACAACAATAAAAATAAAAAGTACTAAGTAAAATAAAAAGTACTTAAAGAAATAAAATAATTCCTCTCTTTTAACAGCATTTTTGCAAATCACGTTTATTTAAGTGGTTTCATGAACATAAGACTTATTTTCTTAGAATATTCATTTGCTTGTCACTTTAATTATAAAGGTGTGAGATAATTAAATGTACACTTTGATGTTTGGTATTTGTAGCCTATTATTCACATGCCACGCAGATTCGCGGATGTATTTTCATTTTCACCCAAGAACTCAAAATATCTTCGACTGTAGTAAGATATCGTCATGTTTACCAATAATATAAAAAACTTCACAAAATATTAGTTTTCTCAAAAAGTCTAAACATTAAAAATGCTATTACGAACAATTTGTACCTACATTTTTTTCCGTTTTGTTTTACGTTTAAAGATATAGACTGGTCGATATTAATAACTAAACTATCCATAATAACGATAAATGTATCTGTCAGAAACCTATACTGACAAATTTAGAAGATACAAAATTTTAGTTTCAACTTTTTTTCAATTTTCTGGTAGCGAGATGAGTCGAAAGTCATCGTTCAAACTGAACATAAGAAAGAGTAACTATACGCTGGGACAGATCGCCTTATCGACAGTACACAACGGAGGCTGTGCGGTACTCAAGGCCTCGCACTCTTCGATATAGCGGACTGTATATTGTAAAAGTGTAGGAGATATGACACA
>DWON01001386.1:0-24711 GCA_018251015.1 Phocides pigmalion okeechobee
GATTGGACGTGGTTGTCCATGGGCTGCAGTGACCACTTAACATCAGGTGGTCTGCATGCCCGTTTCTTACTCTATCATAATAAAAAAAAATACCTGTAATTGTCAAAACAGAGACTGTCAGTAACTTTAAAAATCAAAATTGTGAGTACCTGGTATATACATATAGTAAAATGTTTGGAGAGTATATTTATATATTTTCATATTGCACCGACAAAATAGACAATTATCCAAACAGGACAGATGCAAGTTGTGCTGCTCTATCCTTTACACAAGTGGCCTTCTTAAACAACACTCCACGTGCCTTATGAAACTTAATAACAATTAATAAGGTTCAAATAACTTAGAATATTTAATTTTTGGTTTGGAGACCCTGATATGTTTGTTATTGTAACATCCGTTTTAATATATGTTTGGGTCGTTTTATGATCTGTTTGTGAGCTTATAAAGTAATTCATTTTATTTACATTTTGATAATGTCAATACTTAACTTACATTGTAAGTCGTGTCGCGGAGTGCAATTTTTCAAATACTCCAATAATACACTGTAAGGTATTCATTTTCAAAATAAAAATGTGATATGAATATATAAATAGTTTTATTTTCGAATTTGAAAGGTGGTAGAGCCGTTTGAGCTCGCCCGGGGCGGCACCACCGCCACCCTCATAACCAAGTGGGCTGCATGCCCGTTTCTTAATCTTTCTCAATTAAAAAAAAAATCGTATCTCGTTTTTAATTATAAAATCGTTCCCATTGCGGCCCCTGCTGCCCGCTCTCCACTCACCAGTGAGCGGGGTCCGGGCTGTAGTCTATGAATATGGGCATGTGGTGTGTCCATGGGTGAATGTGGTTAAGTAGATTTCTCATATCAATATTTTAATTCTTAAAGATTAGTGTTGGAAGTATAATGTAAGCGGGGAGGTACCGCTCTCATAATTCGTAATAAAGAAATTGTGTTTTGGATCGAGTTGTGGTACACTTAACACTTTACCTGCTGCATACAACAATGCTGTGTATTATTTGGCGTAACGCGCTCGCGGCTTGCACACTTGTTGTTTACGTACAAATCTTACGGATTACGGGCGAACACAAGTGCTGCATTTACGTCGGCGCTACAAAATTGCAAGCGGAAACAATGTCTGTGCATTCGTGGATGTTACACTGATGCTAAAATATACAATATTAGTGTACATTGTCGGCGCATCTCCTGTGTAGAGAAAAGAGATCTAGTTTAGTGCCGCCTACCGCAATCCCTACTCTCGCCGCAGTCAAAGTTAAAAGTGGTGTTTGAAGCATAGTGCATCTGGGAAGGTACTTCTTTCATAATCCACCCAAAAGTAATTGCGTTTGTGTAGAGAGTTGTGGTTGGTACTCCTAAGAGTGAGGCGATCGTCTGCGTGTTCGGGAACAAGAATGCTTTATTTATTTTATTTCATTGTAAGGTATTTACAGTCCTGTTTGTGCTGTATGTGGACGAGCAGGGCGGCAGCGACTACATATCAGGTGTCCTGCATGTTCCTTTCCTAATTATACTAGTTTTTACAAAACAGATGAAAAATTAATTTCTTTCATAAATCACACGTGTGTAAGCAAGCGAACCAATACAAATGACGCGTCGCTAACAGGGAGATATTCTAACCGCGGAATGTTATTAACGAACCCTGTAAACGGTAATGACTCCACTTTCTGCGCTGTAATGCAATAAATAGTGCGTTTTTATGTTATAGTGTGTTAAGAAATTGATTCTGTGGTTGTATTTGGAAAGCTAAACGCAAACTTTCGGCGCCACAGACCTGCCTTGCACAGAAAGGTTGCAATGCTTCCAATTGATTTACTTAATTAAATGAAAATTTAAGATGGAGCGTTTGTATCAACACTGCCGTATCTACCTCTTTTGATATAAGAGTAGCAAACAAACGTGCAAGTCGACTAATGTTAAGTAGCCGTTACAACCCATAGCCATCAACATCCTACCTCATTTAGGGCTGATGTCTTGTATCAAAGGTTGCTTGTGAATGCGTCGCTACCTCTGAGCACTGAGATGATCGCTTCGCTTGTGCGATGCAACGACACCGACCAGTCGAAACAGATTATACCTATGCCTATATCTTCTTTGACAGGCATGTAAAGCTTCGTTTGAACTTTAATATTAATTAAATTTTAATGGACGTTCGTCCAGACTACGGAATGTTTTCATATTTTTGGTCTAATAATTTGGCTGCTTCAACTAAAACTGAGAAAGGTATATGTCTGTCTGTGAAAAGGGTCTGTGAAGATAGCCTAAGAAGAGAGTCCGCGAAGAATCAAGACTCAAGACTACTGAATATTTCATAATACCTTTGGTCTAATAATTTAGCTGCTTCTATTAAAAGCTGACGAGGGTGTCCCTCTGACTACGATAAGGGTCTGTGAAGAGTGCCTACGATGTGGATCTACGAAGACGATCTCCGAAGGGAGTCCACGAATAATGTAATGTAATGAATGGCGTTTCTCATGAACAAGAGACATGCTGACCCAAGTTGAAGTGTGTGTTTAACAGCCACACAAAAATTGGGACGATCGAACATAAATTAGATCCCGTATTCGTGTTCTCGGGTTGGTTAGATGATATCGCTACTTCAAAACAAAAGCGCCACAACGCGAATAGACCTAATTTTACAGGAGAGCCATTCAAAGTTTTCAAAATCACTTCTTGTATAATTGCTCTGTAACTTTAAAACTGATAAATAGGTATTATACACTTTTAGAAAGATAATTATATTCTGCTTTTAATGGTTGATTCGGATATGTGACCGAAAAAATTTGAATTTTTAAAATAAAAAGGATTTTGAATATTTTTGATTTGTGGCCCTTTGGTTTTAAAGTAGCGATATAATGGTAATCACAAAATTTTAAGTATACCAAAAGAACATTTAAACATTTACCACTCTAAAACATTCCGGAAGAAATTCTTTAATACAAATGATTATAACCTTAGATTCACACAATCATATTTTCATCTCATTTTCCTGTTACAACCGTATTCCTGTTATATCTCCATCTAATACTTTCTAAGCAGGTGGTTACGGATTTCAACAGATATATTCTTGCTTGATAAGATACTCTTTTTGAAATACTAAAAATGAAATGTAGAAACAATCAAGCTTAACACTTGGTCATGGATCGTGCAGCGGCAATGTCTCCTCTTCGGAGAAAATAAAATTAATATAATTATAATAATAATAGTCATTATTTCAGAATAGTTGTATATTCAATAAATTTACAAATGTTATTGTGTTAGTAACAAATTTTTGTTCAGCTTTGCTAGTACCTAACTTACACAAATATCCTACATAGGTAATAACATATAATACTGGTACAATATGATGAATAAATTTATTAAAATGACAAATTTTTTAAGTAATTGGTTGGGACTTAGTAATTTTAGTTTTTTTCTGTAACTCTCGATGCAGCGGCATTCCATGTGAAGCGTCCATTACAGTTCTCCGGAAGAAAAATGCATTGGCGTTTGCGTCATCAATTTTACGTCTTTGTTTATATGAGAAGAGTAGCAGACGAGCACACAGACCACCTTATTTTAATAAAATGGAAGAATCATTGGACATGTATTCCACACAATTCTAGGTGCTAAACGTTGTCCATGAATATTTGTAACTAACTCCATAAAGGACAAGAGTCGCACTTGAAGTCGATCACAGTTGCGTCGTTATTTCTGAGGACTAATTTGCCTCATCTATATATGTGCCGTCAACCACAACTTCCTACCAAAACGCAACTAACCTTAATGCTAGCAATAGGTTCGAGGTTCTACCACCTGGAAAAATGCTGCTGCTGCACCTGTTGTGAAGTGATCCCTGCAGCATAAAGATATTACATACAACCTCAAACAGCGACTATATGCGTTGCTACTCCCGAAAACTAAGATACTTGCATCGATTGTAAGTACAACAATCTCCAAACGCACCACAAGATTTAAGACGGCGGTGGTACTTCCCCGCTCAAATTATACTTCTACCATTCAAAACGCCACAATTCATAAATAATATCGACGTATGTCTACTAGACCTCGTACTCTATGACACAGCGGTTGAAACGAATTAAAACCACCACAAAATAACAATACGTTTGTGTAAGTCATGGCAACACCGTCATGGCGGCGTCTTGCACAAATAACGGTGTTCAATACAAAACAGTTTCGTGTACATTTTTTATTAGATAATCATTTAAGCGTTAAATTATTGCGATCTGAGCTTCGCTGGAATATTTCTGCAATGCTCTGTCGTTATGGATTATTGTTAATATTGCGTAAAAAAGTGTTTAAGTAGATAAACTTATTTATATTTGTTTTTTTTTTATGTGAGAAGAGTAGCAAACGAGCATGCCAACCATCTGATGTTAAGTAGTCGCAGCCCATAGACATCCACGTACAGCCACAAACACAACCGAAATCTTATCTGATCTTGAACGTAGATACGTTGCTACTCCAGAGGACTAACATGGTCTCTTCGTTTCAATGTGTAGCCGGTGACCGTAACTCTCCAACCGAAATACAAGAACTGCCTTCACGGTAGATTATGAAGACGGTGGTGGTACCTCCCGGGTCGACCTTTAATACTGTGGGGTTATCAACTTTAAAGATAGAATATGACAAGACAAAAGCACAGTCTTTTGTCTTGTCATATTCTATCTTGTATATCGTGGTTTTTGATGACGTTGTTTCATTTTTAGGATTTGTTTTTGAGCATCAGTCTTAAAGTTATAATGTATACTCTATTTTATTAAAATTAAATTCCTTACACGGCTGGGATTAATTTATTGTTACACTTGATTACAAATTGTATATTTCATTTTAAGGTAAGTGGTAGAACGACAGTCAGACCGGGGAGGTACCATTACAGTCTTCATAATTGGCCACGAAGGCAGTTCTTGTGTTTCGGTTGAAGAGGTGCAGTCGTCGGGTACACTAACAAGCGAGGCAACCATCTCAGTTCTCAGGAGCAGCAACGCATCTATGAACGACGTCAGGCAGGACATAAGTCCTGTTTGAGGTTGGACGTAGATGTTCATGGGCTGTAGAGACCATTTAACATCTGAGGGCTGCATTCTCTTTAGTTCAATTCCAAAAAAAAATGATTAGTATTGCGTATATTATGACTTCTTTATCTGAGACGCAGTATATTACTGTGACCAATGAAAATATCGTTCATAATTTTGGGTTAAAATTGTATTGGATCATTGTAAAACAATCAAATCATAAAGTGATAGTTTTATTTTCGTTATTTACTAAATATATACACCTCGTTTGTTACTTTTCCCACATAAAAAGGTTATAAAGAATTGAGTATGTTATGCTTTCTATTTCCGCGATGTATTTTATTAGGTCAACGTTCTCACCATTGAAAAAATCGGCAATTATTGTGTTAAAAATTGTATTTATTCATTACAAATTAATAAAATCATAAAGCCATGGTTTTATTCCTGTTATATACTAAATACCCTCACTACATACACGCCATTACGACAAAATAATCAAAAACTGTGGTCGAAACAACAATTTCAACATCACAACTATGACTAAACGATTAGCAATGTGTTTCTGAGTAATTCCTGAGTTCACGCACACAGGCTCTCAACAAAACAGCGAAATACGACGATTATTTAGCGTGATTCCCGAACCGGAAGTCAATACAAATCCATAATAAATTAAAAACTGAAACAAGACTATTTGCTAGTAATTAAAATCACATGTTTTATTAATTGTTATTTATATATAGATTTATTTATTTTATTTATGTCATTATACTGTGCGCTGTTGCGCATTATTATTGACAATAAATTATAATGTATTTAACCAAAGCGTCCGTTCTATTATAAGCGGCGACATCATGAAAACCTTCACATGATGTACAATACAAAGTTATAATAAGCACATCATGAATATAAGAAAATACAAGATAAATTTATGATTATATTAAAATCATTAAATATGTTTTTTCCTTATCCGTATTATTACTGTTAAAAGTAAAATTATGTCCGTCCATTTATCTATTTGTGTATTCTAATGTTGAAATTATTGAATAAATTTTACCTCCAATTTTGTGCAGTCTATCTGTACCTCTCGTCTCATTACAGGTTGTGTTTTATCATATTATATTTAAACTCAAAAATAACTAATAATAATTACAGTAAAGACAACTGCAAGGCAATTGACAAGGGGGTAGAGCAACAATTCGAGCGGGGTGGTACCACTGCCGTTTTCATAATCCACCATAAAGCAGGTCTTGTGTTTCGATGGTGAGGTTCAGCTGACGGCTACAGTTGGAAGCGAGGTGACCATCTCAGTCCTCAGGAGTAGCAATGCATCTATGAGTCAGGTAGGGCTTTAGTGTTGCTAGAGGCTGGATGTTGATGGCCATGGTCTGGACACCATTTAGCATCAGATAGTCTGTTGCTGTTAAAACATTTAAATAACTGCCTTTTTAAGCAATAATATGTGCTGTTGCAAGTAAGCAACTGAATTTTTGGCTCCTTGCCTGTTGAGTGGTTTGTGGATCAGTCTTGAGTACAGTTTTCTCCCTGAAATTGTTCCACAGTGGATTATAAGGCGGTGGTACCTCCTCACTAGTAGTACATTCCTGCCACCTACCACAATGTACATATTACTGCCAATTCTTTAGCTCCGTTATAACCAATATTACTAAGTTAAATGTGGTTAGTTTATTGATCTTGTTGATTAATGTAATGATTTATCATTGTATAAATAAAACATCATAGTGTTATTTATCCTGGGGTCCGATTATTTTGTTTTCTTCAAACTTTTTGAGTTTATTATCACAATGAAGATAGATAAGATTTATGATTGTTTAAAAATAGCCACCTTAAAGTATAAACTCAAAATCATAGGATGGAGCATAGCGCGGGTAAAATAAGCAGTAAAATAATTGTAATTATTATATTCCACTTATATACCTATTTTTTCTTATTTCTCGTATGAAGTATTTTTAAATCCCTAATTAGACAAAACTACGACGCTATTCAGCAGTATAGCTTGAGAAGAATGCAAGTGAATTCTATAGTTAAACCCGGAAAATTAAAAGAAAATTCGAGAAAACCGTCTCATAATAGCTTTAAGTCGTCATTATATTGAATTTATGAACCGACGAGCATAAAAGAAAGAAGATATGTAACTCGTTACATTTCCTTAAAAAACTTAATGAGAACTTTAATGGTCTCCTAGAAAAAGCTGCATTAAGACTGTTACATTCTTGTTCGAACACAATACTTTCTTAGTGCCTCGCTCTTCGCAAAAAGACAATCGTCAAAGTGAAATGAACGTCGTAGTGCGCACTTGAGGTGTCATGTCCGCCTGGTGCGTCGCACGTCCGCTCGCGGACCCCGGAATCTGGTTCAGGTTGCGTTATTCAATAAACTAACCGAGCCTTTGACCTTCGTAACCTTACCCTCCACCGCTAGTCGCTAATACGACTGAATCTTACATGACAGGCCTTTGGTCGACTAACAGTGCTACAAACTGTGGTCTAGATCATGCGTGTTCTGAGTACTAGGTATGTGCGAGCAACCGGCTCTCCCGTCCGAGTATTAATACAAATCGACTCCATAATAAATGACTACGTACGACACCGCTGGAGACGCAGCGAACGCCGCGAAGCCCTACAATATAAAAGAGGGGCTGAACTGTAGAATACGCGGCGACATGGTACTGCGGTCTTGCCGCGCCATCCCGCTCGGGCGCGGGGCGAGCGAGCGAGAGGCAAGGAGCGGCTTGTCAGCGGCAAGTGGCGCGGTGACGTCACGGCGCGGGGAGCAGCGGCCGGCAGTGTACGGCCGGCCGTCTAGACGCGCGGACGAGTGCACGATGCACGCGCGGTGAACAAAACAATCGCGATGCTGTTCGAGAGTCCCAATGCGAAACTGTTCCCGGCCTTCAACATCCCGCCGCCCGTCCGGCTCAGGTGAGCGAGCCTTCGCCCCGCCCCCCTCTCACCCCGCCAGTGTCCAGTGCCAGTGACTCGAGTAGTTTTTCTAAAGCCGTAAAAAGCCAATAGTTACCACGACGGTTCAAAGCGGCGACATTGTGAATCGCTCCGCTTGGCACGTCGAAACGTCGATACAACATCACAACTCCATTTTTTTTCTGCGTACCGAGTGATTCTGTGTGAAAACGGCCTCCGGCCGTGTCGTTGTCCTGCGGTGTTGCGGTTAGCCCGAGCTCGAGGCATCTCGCTGTCCATTGTTTTCTATTACAACCGATTTGCAAACGCCGGCCGCTCAAGCGACGGCTCGACTCGATCACGAGCTATTCTGTTTAACGTACGAAACAAAACATGGACATTCATTGCGCATTCAGTCATATTTCAAGTATTCGATTCGATAACATGCAGAGTAGCGCTAGTGAAGTGTCGTATCGATACATCGGGCCCGGGCAGCGTATCCGAGACAAAGGTGCCGATGCCGGCTCGTTGTAAACAGAGCTATACACGTTTCCGTTCGGCTTCGACGTGTGCTTTTGTTTTTATTCGATATACCATTCGATTTGTCGCCACCGCCCTCAAGTGGGCGCGATCTAAACTAGCGGGCGAGCAACAGGGATGCGAGTAGATACTACGTGTATTTGTGTCGCTCTACCTTTTTGCTCGGTCTGGTCAATAACGCGTAGATTCCAACAACTCTAATTTAACATGCAAATCGAGCTTGACATCGCTCGTGTACTCGCTTCCTACACTCTCATCATCCTTGTCCTAGGTTGTGGCAAACGTCAGATAGCTGTAATATGGCCGAAATGTGCGCAAAGAGGCAGTTTACGTGGGTCGTCTATTATGCAGAAAGGTCATAGTTGACGATCTTTGTGCGGCGACTGTAAGAAAAATGTTTTGTAATGTATTTCAGTCGGTGATTGAAGAGATTGCATCGCTAGCAGAAATAAATTCGGCCCCGGTCGCGCTACGCCAATGAAATGAATTAACCTTAAATGAAATACGTCACGCCGATCCTTGTCAGACATGGGCAATATTAGGAAAGCTGCCAGCGCCAATATATTTAGTGTAATGCACTGATAAAACGTGGATTGAATTATCAGTCCCATTTCTGTTTGATGTGTTCTGATTAATACACATCAAACATTATCTCTCGATATCTCACCGAATTATTTATTGAGGAGTTTCCAAATTGCGAACAAAGAAATTTGTTGGCTTTTGTCAATTACCTTGACGTCGGTATCTGTGTTGTATAGAAAATTAAACAATGGTATTAGAACGGACAAGCAACAACGAATAAATTAAAGATCTCAGAAGACACTCGGCTCTCAAGCAGAGAGGCTTATGATACTAATTATAGAGTACTTGTAAGGTTCTCAAGATGTTACGAAAGGGATCTATTCCAGTGCAATTCAAGATGACCGATTACATTATATACATATATTGTATAAGCCTGGCATCTTGTTTCATCGCTGGCATAACACGTCTCACAATTATATCATGAATGTCCGTAAACAAAAACACCTTGTTTATCTACAAGCTTTGCAGCTTGTTTCAGACCTATCTCGGGTTTTAATCCATACCGGCGTACAAATAAAAATGCGATTTACTTATTGTTATTCCTTTTTACTAGTAACTATTTACACAGTCTCTATTTTTCATAATTATAGGTCTAGGTAATCTATTTTATTAGGAAGTTATGAAAAATTTGTTGTAAGTACATTCTAATGTACCTACAACAAATTGTAATGTATGTGTAATTTTATCTATAAAATGCAAATATTTTTACTTCTCGTGTCTACTGGGAGGTAAGGGTAGCTATACTTTTTTCCTTGAAATCTGCGACAGTTGTGAACCTCTATAGACAGCGTCTATTAACGTTTCTCGTCAATTTAGAATTCTAGAATTGATTTCGATTGAAGTTATTGTGCTCAAAAGTTAAATTATAAATAAATACATATTATGACAATACATAACAAAGACTATAAGTCTGTGTTTTTTATTTCTATAAAATAAGTATAAATTTCTGTTCTCAAATGTACATAGGTAACGCACGGAAGCTGGACATACGTTAGATACTGTTTAGATATTACAAAAGTTTAAAAACGTTGCTAATTGCACACAATCTGGTGGCCTTCATTGCAGATTTAAGTCTGTCTTAAATCTAAAAAAATGCCAAAAAGGAATCCAAGCTTCTTCATCAATGTCATTTATACAAAAATTGTATTACATGTTGCGAGTAATTTATTGTTTCCTACTGAATTATTTAATAACCTTCAGTTACCTGACCATGATAACGAAACATAGGAATAGTAAAAAACATTTGGAAATGTAGCTTGTAAATAAAATAATAATTATTTTTAAATAATAAATAAAAATTTCTAGTATCTAAGGAAATTTTTCAAAATGTTTTTTTTTTTAACTTAGAAAAGTAGCAACAATGATCCGAAAGTAGATTATCTGATAATAAATGGTTTCTGCAGGCCTTAAACATCTGGGTTCAAGTTCAAACATGACAAAAGTGTAAAGAAATATTGCAACTCCAGAAGACTGAAATTATAAGCGTAGCCTCTCCAACCGAACACAAAACAATGTTTTACGGCGGATTATGAGGACGGCGGTGGTATCTACCCAGTATTTTTTACCACTGTGCAAAACACATAATATAAAAACAAATGATATAACAAATTAGTCTAGTATTATATTGTTGTTACTTCCATTGTTGGAAGCATTGTCTCCGGAGCTGTGTTACGGCATATCTTGCCAACTCGCTATTATTTTTCATATAATGGTCACTACGTTATTAATTAAAGTTCCTGTATATATTTTGACTACAAGACGTCCCACACTAGTTTTGTGTAGAGCTACTTGTGTAGGAGTTAATTAATGAGAGTATGAGAGACGATTTAGAAGAAATAAATGTCTACCTAATAAATTAGTAGGGATAGCCTAGTGGGCAGAAATTCCGGCCTTTTCCGGGGATGCACGGGTAAAATACCTAGCACTCACCTCTGATTTTTGGATCTTATGTGTCTTCTAGGAATTCACTTACTTTAACCACGAATGAAACTATACTTAATCAGGAAATCTGCATACTTGATAGATCGTCATAAAGTTTTCAAAGCGTAATTCACACTCTATGAACGGAGTAGGTTCACTAAGTCTATTCAGCACACATTCATTCATTGTGGCCTCACTTTCCTCATGTGACTGGACACTTGTGTCCAACAGTGGTTCATTAACGAGTTGATCATCTAATAAAAGCCTTGCATGCATGTCAAAACTAACTGCATCTAAGGTAAATGATGGATAAATCATAGTGGTATGAGAAATAAAACTAATCGTCAACACGTTGCAGTCGTCTGCGACGGTCATGTCAAAGTGAGGCGGATTAAGGTCTTAGTATGCTTAGCTGGTCTATTGCGAGGAATATCTTCTCGGACACGTAAACTTCTGTCCGGTACTGTTATCTATTAAAGGTAACTATAAGGATTCTTACAAATAAATTCTTTCAAATGTTAGAAAATATGCATAACGTCAATTGTCACAAAAAGATTAACATGAAAGAAAAAAAATGAAAATCTGACGGAAATGTCGGGAATTTGGATAATTTTCCATGGAAGTCTTACAAAAATATTAGATTCCGTTTGACGGCTCTGCTGTCATATACTTTGATCGTAATATTTGAGTATTATTATGATTTTGGTAGCGTTCTTTTAATTTTCTTCATTAATAAATTGTATCCATGTGAAACCAGCGAATTTAAAAATAAGGACTCAAATATAAAAAGAGCAAGGAGTTCTCCATAAACACGTTGAAACCAAAGTTGATAATGTAAAAGTTCGTAAAACTAAAGAAAATGAACTTTAACGGTTACATCTGTGGTCTCCATGTTGGAGAAACCGGTTAGGATCTCATCTTCATCATTAAACTGAACGAACTAAAAGATTTTTATAATTAATCTTTTGCTGTTTTTCTGATCGAGGAAGAATAGATAGAAAGTATATCTTCAGACTAAAGACGTCACATTCAGTTCAGTAATCCACCATCTAGTAATTCTTATTTCGGTTGGAGAGGTGTAATTACCGGCTACACTTAGCAGGCAATTGTCTAGAAGGCAGTCCTAAGGAGTAGCAACGCGTCTATGTTCCATCTCAGATAGAATTTCAGTCTTGTTTGTGGTCAGATTATGTTCATGGGCTTCAACTACCTTTGAACACTTTGACTGCGATACTGATGTATTACATCGAGTGAAGATTGCGGGAGGCGGCTAAACTAGACCTTTTTCTCAAGACTGGCGATACATCGACAATTCACACAAATATTGTATTTTTAGCATCAGTGTTGCGTCCTCGAATACATGGACGTAATGTCATTTAGTCTTATAAAGCGGACGTAAACACAGCACTTGTGTTCGCCCGTAATCTACACAGATTTATACGTACAACACAGGTGTGTGCAAGCCGCAAGCGTTACGCCAAGTAATACACAGCAGTTTTGTACGCCGCAGGGAAAGTGTTAACATCGAATAGATTACACGTTGATTTGTTTGTTTTTTAACACTAAAAGTATAACACGATACCTACTGCATTGTTATCGAAGTATGTAAGTGTTATCGTAATAGCTGTGCATTGAAGTAATCCAAATAATACAACGTTTAGAAGTAGTGGGAAATAAAATTGCGGGACACAATCATGCATTGCTGGTTGTCGTTTAATAAGAATTCAGTAGAGGCTACTTTGAATAAATATCATTTGTATTACAGACAAAGAAGAACTCTTTGTCTGAGATTTAAACTCCTCAAACACTATTTCTGTTTTATATAAGCAGTGCAGTACAGCTGCAAGAGTTCGTGAAATACAAGAACGCGATCCTGGAGGGTTTTAATGCAATTTTAAAGGAATGTCGTCGCGGCATTTCTATATTTTACTGCATAACGTGTACTCGCGATTGACGCATTTTTAATTGCCTATATTTGGAAACTGTTGCACGGCTCGTGGTCACGGCGAAACCGTATTTATGCATTTAACGGTGATTTTAGATGTGATTTATATTTGGTGTTTATAGACGGGTAAAATTACGTAAAAATGTAGCAACAAGCATGAAGTCTATCTGAAGGTAAGTGTGCACAATTATACATATGTACATATATCGGTAAAGTTGAATTTATATTTAGTGTAAGTTTAACAACTTACAAAGAATAAAATTTCTTTATCATTATGATTTACAGAAACATAACATAATAAGATTCAAATGAAAAAACCATTTGGGATTGAAATGAACTGTTTCTCTCTTATAGCGACTATTTCAAGACGACTGACTTGACACATTAAAATATGAAGATAGGTCAAGTTGAAACAGTAATGTCCTTAGCTGTCACCAACTGCTATTAAACAATTCTCTTGTTTCGGGGAGTGAGGTGCGGTTATCGGCTACACCTCACTTGGTTCCCAACAGTACCCATGTTTATGTACAGTATTAGATAGGATTTGAGTCCTGGATAAGGTTGGATATGTATGTCTACAAGCTGCTGCGACAATTTCATATCAGTAGGTTTGCAAGCTCATTTGTCACTCTTTAACATAGAAATATTATTTATTGTTATTGTTATAAAACATATGTTCTTAAGATTGCTGGACTGTTCAATTTTGTGGTTTGCAAATTATTTATGCCTTCGTTTCACATTTGAGCGGAAAATGAAAAAGTAGCCAATTAAAAAGGGGCCCATTAATTACTCGGTCCCGACACTTAGTTCAAGTACTTACACTTGTAAAAGGAGATGTTGAAAATGTAGAATCTTTTAAATATAGTAGACCTCTCAGATGTCTGGCCTGGCTATGGAGGCATCGCTACTACAACGTTATATTCAAATTCAAATCTTTTATTTAATTGCAAGGTATTTACATACATTTAATTAATACAATGTAAAATTAGTCCATTGGTTTTGAGCTCCTTGTTGGCTAAGGTTGTCCGGGAAAAAAGCCGGCGGAAAAAAACTATATAAATGTAAAGC
The DNA here is from genome assembly GCA_018251015.1 of Phocides pigmalion okeechobee. Lineage (NCBI taxonomy): Eukaryota > Metazoa > Arthropoda > Insecta > Lepidoptera > Hesperiidae > Phocides > Phocides pigmalion. Next base: position 14,005 of record DWON01001386.1, read on the forward strand.
TATATTTCGCTTTGATAAAAAGATATGCCGTATGTGGCGACCATTTTAGTCCTCATGGGAGATTGCCTCCCTGACCAACTTTACTTATAATTACCATAGATGGTGGCGGTGGTGACTACTTAAGTGGGCGATCTGTATCTTCATTTGTTGCTTGGATTACAAACGTTTAGTCTCTTTCCAATTTGAGCCCAGTTAGTACCTTATAATTGAGTATTAAAGCAAGATTCACTTTAGTGCTAAACCTTTATATCTGAACATTTAGTACGAAACTTTGACATCTGAGCATTGGAGTGGAATAAGTTCTATAGAACTAAATTTCTTCGGAATCCTGAAAAAATAATAATCGCCATATTGGTGTTATTTGATTTAATAAAAAATAATTTTAAGTAAAAACAAATTTAAATAGACAAGGGCTGCCGGTAAAATAGTCAATTTCTTTTAAATGTAATTAAATAAATATATTTGCAATAATGAAAATCTTAAAACTAATTACAATAAAAACCTAATCTAAACAATCTAAAGGGAGTGCGTGCCCACGCGGCATGGTTCCAAGAACACTAGCTGCATTAAAATTAAATTAAAAGGAAAACAAAATTCGTTGTAAAATTATAAAATTCTTGCCTCCGTCTTACCCTGTTCCCTTGCTTAAGTTGCTTTGCTTTGCTTGCTTTAAATTCAGGACCATATATATTCCGGTCAAGCATCAATCACTTTGGATTTGTAATAATTTTCTAAAAAATAAACATATTTCTTCTTTATACAAAGATTAAACGTTTGACTTGGCCTTATGTGTATGCAATCTGGGAACTAAAGGTAGTTTAGATCAGTCCCCTTCGCTTTAAATTATATTATTCATTATATTTATATATTTATGTGGGCTCAATTATTAATGTAACAAATTATTAAACAGTTTCATTTGTATAGGCGCATGTTATAGTTATATTTTGAACGCGAGTTAAGGCGGAATACAGAGCACGATACAAGTGTTCCAGTACTAAGAATTTTACCTGAAACTCTGTGAGTTGCGCCGTGACCACGAGCCGTGTAACTGGTTGCAAATATTGCCAAATAAAAGTGTTAATCGTGAGTATACCTTATACGGTAAAATGTACAAATTCTGCGATGATATTAGTGTAGAATCGTAAATTTTACCTGTCTGCGATGATATTAGTGTAGAATCGTAAATTTTACCTGTATTCCTGCAAATAAATTATTTGATTCATTGGTTTGACATTTATATTTTTTATATGAGAAGAGTAGCAATACCGCCGGCTATGCTTTGCCTCTGCAACCGAAACATAAGTAATGCTTTACGACGGATGATGAGGGCGGCGGTGGTACCTATCCGTCAGAACTATAGTTCTCCCATCTTATAATATAATAGAATTCATGTAGTTAGTACTTAATTGTGTTCTTAGTACTGTTGACATGTCGTATTTAATCTGATTCCCAGTAAGATACTCTGAAATAACGCGGCCATATTTATCACTGATCTAATGTAGCTCCGTACATCTGTTGAGACGCGAGTACGGTCGCCAAGCGATTTACAAACGATGCATACATTTTTAATGATTACACGTTTTTACAATTACAATTTTATAAATACACATTGTTTAAATTACATTTTTATAATTACACATTTAATTTGGACGAAGCTTTTTATTACTCAAATAATGTGTGTACGTATATATTTTATACATATATTTTTTTAACTTAGTTCAACTTTTACTTAGTTGAAAAAAACATGTTTTTTTTATTTTTATTGTAATTCGAATAAAATTACACTTCTGTACAATTTACAATGACAATTGATATACCATGGTATAAACTATGACGTGGTAAAAAAATAATACGTAAGAACGTAGATGCGTTGCTACTCCTGAGGACCGAGATGGTCACCTCGCTTCAAAGTGTAGCCGGCAACCGCATCTCTCCAACCGAAACACAAGTATTGCTTTACGGCGGATTATGAGGGCGGCGGTGGTACCTCCCCGGTGGAACTATAGTTCTCCCACCTTTATAATAGATGTATGTAGATGTGTACATATCCATTTTATATTGGTAGTGTTGGTCACAGTAATCAAGAGACGACCTTAGAAGGCGTGGTTCGGTAACTCTATCCCGGGCCACGTGTCGTCCGCGCGCAGCCGCACAGAAATAAGATCCTCATTGACATTGACTGCGTCTTCCACCGTCCAGCGCTCTACCAAGTACACGCCGGTTGCACGTCACGCGTCACACACACACAGACACACAGCCACACACACACACACACACACACACAATGAAATTTCATCTTTTTTGGTTTTTTGTTTGTGTTTATTAATTTAATCTGCTTTAATTTTGTACAATACAGTTTGTCTATACTCCTCGTCTAGTTAGAGATTATACATTACCACGCTACGTTATATTGCAAAGTTAACAATGACCAAAAAAATTTTACTTAAGGTAAAGAGTTTCTTTAAGCAATAATTTTCTAATTAAGTGATGATATTTCGCTGGCAAAACCACAGGTAACGATAGTATTATATACTGACAATTAATTTTGTAGATATATATTAATGGGACAAGACCAAATAATATGATCTGTCAACAAGCAACGCCTCTTTTGACTACGTTTTACGAGATCGTCCATTTCTTAGATACTGGTTTAGCTATTTCGGCCATTTTAAGTGTAACCGCGTAAAGCTAGCGCGAGTATGGGGTACGGATATTGAAACAATGTGACGGTGTTGTACAAGTGCGGATCGGTTGGATGCGCGAGGTTCGTCGACCCGGCGGCCGCCCCGCGCGTCCCGCCCGCGGTCTCACTTTCGATGCGCCCGCGGCGGCCGCGACTCCACGTGCCCGCGCCAGCACCGACGCCGTCGGTGACGTCACCTCCGCGGTCCACAACGGTGCCACTCGCCGGAGCGTGGAGCTGTTTGCTCCTCATTAGGGTTTCGATGGGTTACGGACAACATTAACCCCGAACGTAACATCACTGGCACACTCCCATAAATATGTAGGCGATACGAAATCTAACCTGGCTCGTCAAAATAAGATAACTTCGACTGGAGCTGAACAATAGTTGTTCTTTTTATTTTTTATTAGAAACTGGTTTACTTAGTTTTTGTGTTTGTTGCTATATGCTTTTCTTAACATTTTTGTTTAAGTAGACAACGATGGCTCTTAAAATGAAAATAAACTATTCGCTTAGTAGCCTAGTGAAAAGAAAGTGTGAAATATCACGTACCGGTGCGAATATAACGTAGACGGTCGTACAAATAAACTAACAAAGTTAAAACAGAATGAGCGTCAATATCTACGAACTTATATCTCTTAGAGAAATAGCCATTTAACGTGTCAAACTTAAGATAATACGTAGGTTACGAAATATCGACGTTAACAAATGTCACAATACTGGCAACGAACATAAGCTAATTCGCGTTACAATAGTCAATCGCAAAGATGTAGAACCTGTACGGTCGGGGAGGTACCACAGCCACGCCTATTTTAGATACCAAGCAGTTATTGGCTTTCGGTGGAAAGTGTGATTGCCGGCTCATTGATGAAGCCATCTTGTGGATATGTGCTTGACTTTAGGTTAAGCAATCCTTAAAATAAAAACATTATTGGCTGCTATAAAACGAGGACACATAAAACTAGGTACATATTAGAGATTAAAATTTTTAGATTTAAGACCTAAGGCTTTTTTGAATAGTATCGAAATAACTTCGCTGTTTTAATGGCTATAAATACTAGATTTATGGCCGGTAGGTATGTCCTTAAAACTAGTAACTACAAAATTATGAGCAGGCTACAACATACTGATAATAGAAGTACGAATTATTGTACATTGCAAAGAAAAACAAAACTGAATGTATGTATGAAGATAAAAACAATTTTATCAGCATTTATAAAAACAATCACGAATCATTTAAAAACCGCTACAGTTCCATCGATTCGTATGGCCAAACCATCAGTAATGTCGGTAATTACAGTAATAAAGTGCACTTGTATGAAGCAAGAATTACAGAGTGCTTGCGTAATAATACACGCAGAAAGTTAAAAAGCGACCCCTTTTTGGTTGGCAGATTAAATCATAAGTTTAAACAATTTGTCAACTAGTTAACGCATACGTGGAAATAAAATAATTTTGAAGGTGGGAGAACCGTAGCTCGACCGGGAAGGTGCCACCGCCGCCCTTATAATCTGTCGTAAAGTATTACCTGTGTTTCGGATAGGTGCGGTTGCTGGCTACATCTTGAGGCGAGGCGACTATCTTAGTCCTCGGGAGTAGTAACGTATCTACATTCGATCTCAGATAGGATTTCAGTCGTATTTGTTGTTGTACGTGTATGTCTATGGGCTGCGACTATTTAACATCAGGTGGTTTACGTGCTCGTTAAAATAAAAAATATACGTAATAATAATAACTAGATATATTAAAATAGCTAAGAAATCTATGTAGTGTAGCCATATAGCAGAACCATCTAATATCTACCATATAAGCGAATTTTAAATGCGTTTATTGAACGATGTCTCTATATAGCCACGACACGTTAATAATTTAATAATAATATCGTGTATTAAGGCGGCAGAATATACATACATACGTATTCTTTAGCTTTACTGTCGATAGATATAGTTAATCAATGAAGACGTTGTATATATTTCGATAAATCTTATTTAATTGTATTTCAAGTAATATTTGACATTATAAATAATATTATATTATTATTTTAGTTAAGCCCTGATCGTTTTCCATACAATTTTGCCATGAATCATCAATGTCTTCGAGAAGTTCCCTGAGTCCATCTGTGGCCAAGTTTGTATCCTGGTAGCAAAATAAATAAAATACATTCAGTACTATCTATCGTTGTATTGTTGGATGGTTACCTTAAATAAATTAGGTCTGTACATAAAGGATATTTTTAAGTATTATTTACAAATACTGCGATGTACCGATTTTGATTTTGGGATAAATAAATCCCGTAAAGTGAATAGCAAGACATGTTTTTAAAGTATATAATATAATCGCGGAATTTCTATATTTTACTATATACCGGGTATTCACGATTAACGGTTTTTTGACTACGAGCCATGTAACTGGTTCGAAATATCGACACAACTATCAACAATCGTTAATCGTGATTACCTGGTACGTAGTAAAAACACCTATAGGACATTGTATGGAGTTTTTTGTATGGAAATACATTAAATATGTATATACTATTAACCTTTTAAATTGAAAGTTCATAGGGAGAGTGGTATCGCGAGAATTTATTAAGATTACTAACATTGATTATATATATCATAGTGTTTGTAATCTCAATTAATTTTATACACAGACCATATAAATTTACAATAGACTATGAAATTAGCTAGGTATCTGGACAGAAACGGAATATAAAATTAAGGCAGTAGACATTATTTAAATTAGTTGTCTGTTGGCAGGCCGCGTAACTGTGATGAGTATCGAGTTTGAGGCGAGGGTCATCCGCGCGTGGCGACAATTAAAACCGGGATAAGTGTTGTGTGTACCTGCGAGATGAGGGCGCCACGGTCGATATTAGGGGGTCGCGGGGAGGCAGGGGAGGCATCTTGTTAAGGAGTTTAGAATACGACTCACCGAGTATTGATGTCTCGCGGCCGTTTTTATTAATAGATCAACTAAAAAATAATCCTTAAATAAATAATACAGTTTTATTTGTGCTGGTTCAATGAATTAGGTTGTTATATTAGGTATAGCTGGTTGAGCATCTGTAATATGATATTGTGTTGGATTAAAAATATGTAGACAATGAATAAGACAATCGAGACGAGCTCATAATAGAAAGCTGTCTAGGGCACGCGAAGTAAAAAATGAGCGTGAGCAATTTCAATATGTGTGTACATAATAAAATGTGTGGGCGTTTGGGGGTCAGACGTTTCGGGGGGTGCGGGGCACTCTTCATTCCCATTTAGCTACTAAATTGTAGAGCGGGAGGAGGGCATGATTATGTTTACTAAACCCCGGCCGCGCGCCCCTGGGTCTACGCGGACCGAATTAACGCAGGATCTTTGTCCCAAAGCCCGCCTGCCTGCCCACTGCCGATCGGACATCGGGTATTGTGAAGTACTTATTAATATGTAACACGTGAAGATCCACGACTTTTTAATAACCTTTTAAATTTTAAACGTATTTTACCGACATCTAGTTGCTGTTTAGCGCATTTGGCCTATATTGAATAGGAGTCTCGTGGCTTCTCGTGTTTTCTATTTTGCGTGCATTATCCTGATGTTTCATATTTTACAAGCGATTTTACCTGATAAGCACACTTTGGGAAGAAGTATTAAAAAATGTTTTGGTAATATTTACTAGGTAATCGCATCTTTTTTATAAATGTAATTTGTACATAGAACGAAGGCTTATTTTTAAACCGACTACGACACACTCTTAAGTCTCCAATTAAAAATTTCACCTTTAAACAGCAAAGTTATGATGCTACTATAATGCAAAATACTTGACGGCGGTACCGTCGCAAATTAACGTCTACTACATTAAAACAATAATTTTAACTAAAACTGTAATTTATCTTACCATTCAGCGGGCAGATGATAGAACTAAAATGGACCCAATTTTCCTCAATAATTGTTTTCGAGATATCCGCACTAAATAAAATATAATATGACATAACTGGCTGATATCGGATTTTTAACTTGTTCTTTTTAATATTTATTTCTTTTATGATTACTAAACAATTTAGGAATGTGTTTAATTAAAGTATAAATTTATACAATAATAGACACAATTTGAGAATACATAAATTATTTTTGAAGTTTGATAAAAATAGACTTAGCGTGCTTCTTGGGTATTACAGTGAACTGTGCTTATTTGTCGCAAGAATATCGAAAAGTTATCTATATCGGGCATCATATCATACTTTTTTTTATTATAAAAGAGTAAGAGTGGTAACTGCAGACCATGAACAACCACGTCCAATCTGAAATAGAACAGAAGTTATGAACAGAATACTCTTGGGGACTAAGATGGTCGCATCCAATAACGTGGATCCGGGAACAACACCTCCCCACCCGGAACACAATACATGAAGAGCATGTTGCTTTACGGCGGGTTATGAGGGTGGCGGTGGTGCCTCCTCGGGCGAGCTCTAACGGCTCTATGACCTTTAGACTCAACCACTACTGATAACTCCTGCGACCGTGTCTGCGTCTGCGTCTCCTCTTAGAATGAGAAGAATTAAGCCGTAGTTCCCCTGGTTGACTACGCACTTTTAACGGTAACTTTACACACGTTTAAGATCTTTCTGGAGAATTCTTACGCATGCAGACTTACGATATTTTCCTTCATCTTTAAAGCATGTAATAATTAATTTATAATATGCATGTTACTTCGAAAAATTAAAGGTGCTTGCCAAGGATCTAAATCCCAGATTCCTCGCCTGTGGGGTAGATATCTTAACCTAAGCTATTATTATCATAATATAACCAAAAAAATCGGGTACCTACAATTTTTAAAAATCTTATACGAGTATAAAAAAGGCAATGTATTACTTCAAGTATATTTTAAAAATATTTGTAAAAAATAATTATCAATGTGTATCTGTGTAATATTTTTTGTAGCATAGACTCAGCAAACGAGTATGCTGTCTACTTGGCAGTAGGTATGAGATACTACTCTTCAAAGACATTTCACGTCAACCCGAAGTATGATTAAAGTCCATCTTGAGGTTTGCTACAAATGCGTTGTTCACCTTCAGCGTTAAGATGAAAGCCGTCATGTGGGATATATTCTTAAAATTGGAATACATCATTATGCAATATAACGGGTACTCACGATTATCGATTTTTGATTTTTAATTGCCGATATTTCGAACCAGTTGCATGGCTCGTGGTCACGGTGATACTGCGGTGGCGGGGGGTAAACTGTTGACAGCTGCTAGTGACAGATTAATCTATCTACCTTACGTCTCGTTCGTTTTTCCTTTTTGCGTTCCATATCACGTTCTTACCTGTGTACATAAATACACAAACATTTACACCAGGAAAAGTCGGAACGGGTACGGTCACGGGGCCGACGGAAGGTTATGTCGGACTCAAACCGACTATAACCCTGACGGGTTCCAACTCAACACCACGCGGAGTCACAGGAACTCAACTCCGCCCGAGGATTCTCCGTCCTCACAGGTCATGTTTAGATGAATTAACGCGTCATGTAACATACGTAAACAGGCTAAAGCAAAAGTGTAAGTAAAGTGATCCACTATAAGAATTAACTGTGTTTTATTCTTAATTTTTTCGCACAAATACTTTTACTTAGGATTATTTCGTTAAATAAACATTTTTATTAGGTTTCTCTTAAAACAATCCATGAATTACATATAGTTATAAGTAACCTAATCATAATATGGGATACCTTAATCATATAATAAAATATAATAAAATACCACGTAAAAATACTTAAAAATATAATTTTAAATTATAATTATGTTTTTTTTTTTTTATTATTTCAACCGAGTTTGGTTGGAAGTCTGTTGTAAGATGTACTACAGAATTACAAACTATGAACTTAAGTTCTAAAGACATAGAATTTGAGAAAATGTGTCTTTGGTACTTTAAAAAGAATTATTATTATTAATTTAACTCGTATCGACTACTTTTTTCCTTTGTGTACACACACTTTCAAAAATGTTTAACGACTAGCATCTATCGACCTATTATAGAGCTATTTGTATCGATTGCTTAATGTGCCCTCTGTAACAAATCGCGAATTATATTTGCCACTAGTGGTCACCCGTCCAACTTTTGACCGCACCCGACGTTGCTTAACATTATTGATTATTTAGGAACATTTAATAAAATTTACGCAGCGAATTGCACTTCCTATTTAACGCGGGAAGTGGCCAGCGTTCTTGGCACAAGCCGTATGGGCACGAACTACCTTTAGAATGTTTAGTTTAAGCTTTTATTATAAAAAGTTGTATGTCTTACTTACTTTTATATTTTATATTATTATGTGTCTTCTACCGTATTGTACCAAATTGTACCGTATTGTAAGTAAATATTCAGTAAATATTCTGCCTATTGTGTACTAAGTTGTGAAATATGTAAATGTTTGTTTTCTATTTCATGGTATGTATATATGGTATGGTATAAAGTATTTTCTATTCTATTCTATTTTTTAGGAACTGTATAAGCTTGGGCTATGCAAGCTTCAAGGAATAAATACATTTAACTATTGCATATTTTAGAGTCACTCAAATAATTACAATGGACGGAAAAAGTGCAACTCTTAAAATCCCAGTGGGGTGTATAAAATTGTTGGTACAGTTAAGGATTCTAAAAAAGTTAATTGATTTCATACTTTTTAGTCTTTTAGCCGTAAAAGAAATAAATTGTTACGTTTTCCTGTTTATAGAAATTTTGAGATCGACGATCTAAAATTTAATTTAGATAGACAATACGTAAATACTTATGAATATATGATAATTATTAAGTTGTTGTTAAAATTACTTTGCAACAATCCGCCACCACAATGTATCATGGTATATATTTCAAAGCATGCACTATACCCGCCCTCCCTCTCGGATAGGAAAACCTGATGTGATCAAAAATATATACCATTACACATATTTATTTTATATAATTATTATTCGGTTTTTGTCTATTTTTGTTTTTATTTATTTAATGATTAAATCCTACTTTTAAATAAGTATATTTTTAATCTGTGTAGATATATTTTTAATTATGTGGCGGGAATACTGGAATGTAAAAGAATGTTTTGAACAATGAATGTTCGAAAATTAAAATGACTTTGTTTTTTTCTCAAGATTCAATCATATTTGTGAAAAAGATAACCTTCTAAAATTTACTTTATTATATATATTATATTATACATGACCAAAAATTTTAATATAAGTAGGTAATAAAATTTATTATCTTATATAATAGGATATATTACCTATAATAATATACTGTGTACTATAATGTAATGTATGTATGTACATAATTATAGTTTCCAATTAATAGTGCATTCTGTATTCAAATGAAATTATTATTATAATCTATTTTCCAAATTCAAATATTAAGCACCTCGTCATGTGCGCAGTGTTAAAAACGTTTTTTTTATTATTTCACATTAACTCAATAATCCCGAAAGTACATTTAAAATTAAAAACCCAATAATATAAATCCTCTATATTCTAAATTTAAATAAACACAAGTTGGATTTCTTATAAATTAGTTTAATACAGGCACGAAAGAAATTATTTCTTAATAAATATTCTACCAATATTAAGTCATAAACTGTTAATCACGCACAGAGTCGCGTGTACAACGCTATGTTCTAAATTCAAATCTACAAGCTGCATCGTCGATGCGCGTGCGCATCTGTGATTGGTCGGCGCTCCGCCCAGCGGGCGTGGGGAAACAATGGCATCATACCGTTAATTGAGATTAACTATGATGTACAGATAGCGAGGCAAAAAATAAATAGTGTGAGGTGTGATGTAATTCGGTAACTACTTTGTTTTTAAATAGCTTGTTTTCTTACTAGTATTTTGTACTAGAAAACTAGCATATGAATTTATATCCACATGTAAAGTGAAAATGAATTGATGTTATATCTGAGGTTGTAGGAACTATGTGAGAACTAATATGGTTACATTACCGAACTTAAACAAGCAACTACACCTTTCACACTGAGACCTTACTCCGGGTTTT
>DWON01001387.1:0-24701 GCA_018251015.1 Phocides pigmalion okeechobee
AGAGCTCTTCAGGCATTAGAAGCGATACTGCATAGATTTAACCAAATATAAAGTTAACGACTTATTCAATCACACCATCAAGGCAATCTAGTGTTACAATCATAATAGCAATCACATCTCTAAATGACAATAGAATGGGCCAGGAACAGAGAGCTGTCCGTGTAACGCGACGCATCCGAATATAATGCGTAACCAGCTAGAACTACAGTCCCTTTTTATAAGAAGTGCAGGTAAAACGAAATAGGCAGGTGGGCCGGTCAGGTGATGTTGTCCGATTCAATGACAACATTTTTTTCCAATCTACCTTATTTTTAGCGCAACTACCCTATTTTTCGTGTGAGCGACAACAATTATTGAAATGTATATTTCTTGTTTATCTATAAATATCAAATTAAACCGCAGCAAGTTTTAACATTTTTAAACTTGAAACCTTGTACAAAGCTTAAAAAGCGGTCTCAATAAAAGTGGTGTGTTCACATTGCTCCATAAATTTCTCATTCTTTACATAATCCTAGAACGTAGCGAATAAATCAGCTGTTTCTATGGGCTGTGATTTTCGTCTCGTGTCCACCTGGTGTCCGTCCACGTCTCGTCTCCACCGGTGCTTTTGGAGCTACCGTTACCACGCCGTGACGATCACAAATGCATTGCATTTGATAATGGATTGGCCAGTTGTTCTAGTGGTTAATAATTTTGACTGCTTAATCAATTTTGCGTTCGGCTGATGCAACAATTTTATGTTATTTTAGTGTAAATTTATCCATGTATTGTCTGGTCATTTATTATTAGTATATTTCAAGTAGGTTGTTTGAAAACTTATATTATAAGCAGTTACATGATTAGTTGCAATATTCATTGACCTAAAACTTATTCTAATTGTAATATATGCAATATTTAAAAAGCTAGTATAGATAGAAGTTTTCTAATGTTATCCTGTAAAATCAGGGTTTTAAGATGTCGTCTAGAAGATACACTGTCGTCGCAAATGGACGACAAGTACTTAAAGTGGTTTTTTCAGCATTTCTTATCCATAAACGAAACATCTCGCGAAACGATAGTTATTTGTTATCATTTAAAAGTTTCCATTTTTGCCATATTTTTGATTTTCTTGATTGTGAACCGCACCTCTCCAACCGAAGCATAAGTAATGCTTTACGGCGGATTATGAGGGCAGCGGTGATACCTCCCCGGACGAACTATGGTTATCCCACCTTTAAATTAATTGTCACGACAAACTCATGGAAAGCATAGAATTTAAAAGTGTTGCAGCCAAACTGACAACCCAACGCTATCTTGCAGATGTCGTCACGACGTCGTCCCGTAAAAAGTAAACTGCTCGTCGCCCATCTCATATTTTGCTGTGGCTTGCAAGTTACGTATTGGCTGGGCATATCACTCAGCTACGAGCCCCGTACACGGATCGAGAGTCTATTACGATGGGAATAAAGCTTGTTACGGCGTAAATGTTTCCGCTGTAACTCTGTTACTCTGAAGGATTTAAGTTTAAAAAGTTGCCGACCTGTTAGCTGTTTGCTCCACGTTTCTTTGCGTTCCCGTTACCTTTTAGTTATTGAACGCTTTTTATTTCTGCAAACGAGTTTAAAAGACTTAATAGCTTCGTGTGGGAAATATTTTCTGACGGAACATGAGTGGAAATATCGATGATGGAGCGAAATTATTTTGAAAGGAAATAGTAAATTAATATACCGTATTATGATTCTCTGTGTAAGCGTCGTCGAATAGAATGATATACACACACGACCCGAGTCGGAAAAGATATTTAATTTTATTATTTTGATGTTTACTTGGCCGGTTATAGAGTCTTTAACGAGTGGTAGAACTATACTTTGATAGGGGAGGTACCACCGCCCTCACAATCCACCGTAAAGCTATATTTGCGATTCAGTTAAAGAGGTCCGGATGCCGGACCTCTCTAATTGAACGGAAACAGCAAGGTGAATAACTAACACACATGCGAAGAGTGGAAGTAAGCAATAAGAAAGGGATTTTTTTAAATATACATATAAGACGTAAATAGAAATACATAAAAATATTGTAATATGAATTATTATATTAGCAAAGCCGCAAGCAAATGCTACGATTATAAAAGGGTTGCAACTAGCCATTAAAACAACACCTTAATAATTATATTAAGTGGAATAAATTAAACGGTAATGTGAATGCAGCGGCGGCGGCAAGCTGCTCGCTAACAATAAGCACATTACCGCATCGGATTGCATCCGCATTTGCATATGCAAAGTGCAATTGACTTTTAGATGCATTTTGCATATTTTAATACTTTTCGGATATTCATGTTAGCGTGGTAAAAAAGGCGATAATTTGATTGCATGGTTTAGCTATTGCCAAGTGAATTGTTAGGAACGTGCCTATTCTCTCCACTCGTGTTAAACGTAATCGACAGAATAAGCAACGTCAATTCCGGTCGAGAATTCGATGGGTGACGAGGGGTCACAGTTATAATATATGAATGGAAGTTGTCAAAACTTTTCCGAGGCTCTATGAATGATTAAAAACATAAAATGAGAGGTTTACCACTTACGTATATCTCAAACAATTCGTGTTAAAACAATGTAGTCGAATACTCTCCAGGCCTTATACAGTTCCAGAGAAGAAACCAATCTCAAAATAATAAAAATGAAAAATCTATTTCAACATCTTTAAAATCAAAGTTTTTTCTTCAAATATCATTCTTAAAGTACTCCTATAGAAAATGCCTCGCTATGGAGAAGAAGTATTGAAAGAAACTCCTACATATAGAGTAAACTTAGAACATGACACGAAAAATATTTGTTTGAAAATTCATATAAAGTAAGATCATGCACTATGTTTGTGTGTATCAAGAGTATAGTTCTTCTTTTTTTTATGTGCTAGTTCGAATATCCATTCTAAATTCGTCTAAGTGTTATTTAAAAAAACTCTTCTAATAGGCATGTCACGCGCATTCAAAAAATAATCCGAGAGAGAATAAAGTCTACGTAAATAAGCGCTCCACGAGAAAACAGCTTTGTATAAATATTTCCGATGGCGTATTATTCCGTCGACGGACACGTAATTTCCATAATATTTCATTCCGACTGTTTTTTCTCGTAGCTCGTAGCCCGTAGTAGGTCTACGCGGCGTAGTTGACTACGGCGTGCCGTAGATTTGATTTAAAAACATGGTCGGCATAGTGATAGCGGTTAATGAATATGAGATTTAATGAAACGCGACGCTGGCGGCGAGCGGCGGAGGTTCTAGATGCTACTTTGTGTAGAAAATACAAATGATTATCATGTTATTTGAGAGCAGACTTGGTTTTCGACTCTGAATGCATTTACTTTAGATGATATATGTAATGAAATGCGGTTTGCTGAAGTGTAAATTTACATTACCGTTAGTTATTCTGCGTAATTTTAATCTCGTTTTAAATCAGTCGTTACGTGATTTTGTGTCAAAAAAATTCAAACCTATACAGATTTAATTGTAAAAATCTTGAAACGACTCATGTATTTTATCTCAAACTAAGCAGAATTTGAATGTACTGTGATGATCAGACAACTTATATATACATATATATAAATTATATACTAAAACAAATAATTTCACACCGAAAATCTCACGACACTTCTTTTGAATATACCTCTCTACCAGACCCCGCGGCCAGAACACTTAATGTCTAAAATAATGTCATTTATCTTCTAAAATTTCAGACTTACCTACATAATTAGATTGTTTTGAACACGAACATTCCTACGTGAAACTAAGGAGTCACAAAGCCACGGGCGAAGCTTATAGCTCTGGCAGTTGAAGTTTGGAGCAAACAACTACACTGACAACGAAGCTACTTAATTGTTTGCTTCTCTTAAGACTTTCAAAGATGTTAAACCTATTCATAGCTTGACTGAGCCGCCACCTCGCCACACTCGACGTGGCAAAACTATAGTTCGACCGAGGAAATATAAACGGTACAATTCGCACCATTACCAGCGGATAATAAATTATCTGATAATTTAAATGAATTGTAATATTAATTATTAATTAAATTTATTATAAAACTATTTTTGGAGACTAGCATTTTTTATGTGAGAAGAGTAGCAAACGACCTGGCATGCACACCACCTGATGTTAAGTAGTCGCAGCCCGTTTACAACACGACCGAAATCCTATCTGAGCTCGAACGTACTTACGTTGCTACTTCTGAGGACTGAGATGGTCGCCTCGCTTCAAAGTGTAGCCAGCAATCGCATCTCTCCAACCGAAACACAAGCAACGCTTTACGGTCGATTATGAGGACGGTGGTGATACCTCCCCGGTCGAACTATCGTTCGCCCACCTTTAAATAATCATAGCAATGTTCTCCAAAAAATCTTAAAATGTTCAACGTGGAATCGTAATGTTCAATGTCGACGTGTCTACGCACGACTTAAGATAGAACTTCCGTTTCAAGTACGATTTGAATGTCTAAGAGTTGCAAATACTACACAATCTGGTAGCCTGCTCACTCATTTGCTAATCTTCTAGCATAAAAACTAAGATATACTGGAGTACCTTGTAACTGCGACCTGTTATTTGTTTTGTTTCCAACTAAACAGCGTATAGGCTACCTAATGTTACATGATCGCTACACTTCATGGATACTCACGTCCGATCCCAAAGAGGATCGCAGTCCTCTCTGCGTTTGTGCCTAGGTTAGTGAAGTACACTTGAGAACTAAAGTAGAAAGGAAAAGTTTAAGATTTCGACAATTAAAATTTATTAAACAAAAGACTTAAAATTAATTAAAAATAGAATTATAAGTCAATTTTGATATTTAAAGTTGAATTTATTTTCATCAAAGATTTATATTTCTTAATGTATAAAATAAATGAATAAAATATTTTCTATGAAACTCATTACTTTGCTTAACAAAGGTCAGGTAAAAACTGTTGAAAATAAACTACTTTAAAATGCTATCAACCACAATTCAAAAAAATCTTTTTCCAAACACTTCATAGATCAAAAGCTCAAGATTAACGGTCGAAGGGCTTCAAAAGTGAGTGCTCAAAACTTACATTGTAAAAAAACTAGTCACCATTAAGGTAAACGCTTTAGTTTCCATCCGGACAGCTTCGCTTCACTCTAAATTAGACCTTAAACCTTACGGAATAAAGATTATAACACTCGTTTTGTCAAACAAAAACTCTGCTGCTCAAACTTATGCGTGTAGCGCGTCGTACAATCGATTTGGAATCTTATGGCTTGGATATAAGATATATATCGCATCATTTTGATTGACGGATGTAGGATCACACGTGGGAGGTCGTTAGAGCGGCCCGCAGACCGTGAACGTGTTGGGCACGGCTCCATTGTGGGTGCGGCACGAGATAACCATTTTTTATCTATTTCTGCAACATACGAGCTTGTAGACCATTTTATTAGTTACCCATTGCCATCTCTACATAAATGAGTCGTCTATATAAATGAGTCAACAACTACACCTTTTCAACGAAACCCTGGTACGAAATCTCATGAGACTTTAGAAACGTCAAAGAGTTCTTTATCAATTTGATACATGCCCAGGCCTACACCGGCTAGGTGCCCATTTGCCGTCATAAACCGCCGTAAAGCATTACTTGTGTTTCGGTTGGAGATGTGCGGTTGCCTCAGAAGTAGCAACGTATTTACGTTCGAACTCAGATGGGATATTGGTTGGGTTTGTGTTTGTACATTGATGTCTACGGACTGCGACTACTTAACATCAGGTGGTTGGCATGCTCGTTTGTTACTCTTCTCACATTAAAAAATCCAAAATATGTAATAGACGTGCCCACTTCAGCAGTGGCACGCGCGCGAGCAGACCGCTCCGGCTCGCGGCGAGTAATTTCAAAGAAATACTGAAGGGCCGCTTTGACGACGCCTTTTAACTCCACTTCGAACGCCATACGGTAAGGATGTGGGTTATAAAATATTCTGCAAATCTGCGAATTCGCCTTACGTGGAATTCGTATTATTAATGGCGGTGCGCGGCTCGCTTCATGGTTTGTGGTCGTTGCAATCAATAAACGCCGCATTTACAGATATTTATAGTGAAAGTACATTTTAATTTTAAACGTAATTTATTAATTTATTTATTCAAACATCAACAGCATTACATACAGATATTTCACATAATAATTTTTATAGTAAAACTACTTGTACACAGCTTAACCGAATAAACTGCGGTTAACACTATTCTTTTACAATAAATTTCTCGTATTATTTCATTATCGTTTCATTTCAATCAGTCAGTGAATAACAAAGATATGTGGATTTAAAATTTGTGTGTCTGAAACTAAATGTTAAGTTCGTAACTTTGGGAGTTTTAGTAATCCTAGGAAACTGTATACTTTGATTTCTGAGCAAACGACTGTACCTTGAAAATCCTGTAAGAACAATTAGGCATTACTGTAAATTCAACTTTAGTTACTTCTGCCACCTCTCCATTCTATTACTATTCAATAGAATTTTTGCTGTTAGAAAATCTTAACAAACCCAATAATTAATGCTACAACGTGAAAGAAAATAAACCATACAATGAAATCTTGAAGACAAATTTAGATTTTACAGTTTAGAGTATTATTTAGAGAGTCCGTTGAAGATTTACTGACTTATTATGAAAGTGTTATTTGAACAAAAATAGTTTTTTTTTTTTTCAAAAATAACAGACGACAATTGTTATTCAGAGCTCGTTTTGAAGCAAAATAATCTTCCAATTTGATACCGAGTTACGCTCAGACTAGACTGATAAGATTTGGACCAACTCCCCGAATTAATAGGATTTGTTTGAATTTTTGATAAACGGCGCCGCGATCGATAGGCGTGACTTTTGACCTTCAGTACTAAGTAAAAATAGAGTAACCTAGTTAAATTTCATAGCATACTCCTGAGCACTAATTAATTCCATATCAAATCGTACTTTTTAATGGTTAAAAATTAAAAAAAAATACAAAATTTTAATAAAATATTTGATGAAATAGAATATCACTATTTTTTATCTTGGAAAAATAACAAACAACCGTGCAGGCCAACTAATATTAATGGATTCGAATCCATGATTGAAACCTCCTACTTTTTAAAGTTATGAATTGTAAAATATTATCACTTATCACTTGCTTTTGGTGACAAAAACATCTTCAGGAAACTTACATGCCTGACAGATGTCCATAAAGGTCTCCATAGCGTGAAAGCCTGCCAACCCGCACTCGGCGAAGCTAATGGACTAATTAGGTAATAACCTTCCTGGGAGGATGATATTGTTAATAATACTGTGTTAGTACTGTATCTCTCTCTCTCTCTCTCTCTCTCTCTCTCTCTCTCTCTCTCTCTCTCTCTAGTATTGTGTCTCTGTATGCGTAATATTTTCAAGGAAATAAAGAGATATTCATTCATGCCAAGCTCAATATAACATTATAACCATAAAACACTGAAACCAATTTGTGTAAAACTTTGAAATGACGTATAAAATTACATCATCATATCCGTAGGTACGATCGCGCTAGATTTATGTCTCTTGTGCGTTTAACAATCATTCTTGACAAGCTTTTCCGCACAGATCCACCCGCCCAAGCTTTTAACATTTTTCGATTTTTTACGCGAGAATGTTATTTATTTTCAGGATACAAGTAGCCTATTTCACTTCTTGTGAAGTAATCAAGCTTGAATATTTCCTGTAAATTCGTTCAGTATTTTTCCATTTCCGCCACTACGGATACATACAGTTTTTTGTTTTATTGTAAATCACTGACCGATAGTATCAAAATTTTACCTTTTCAAAGTTTGTTTGGACTGTTTTAGAAATCTGACAAAAGCAAGGAAAATTGAAATTACAGACAGACATTTTAATTGTATTTTGTGTATATAAATATATAAATTAGCCATCTCCCGCGAGACAGACAACCCCGGCTCCACGGGGGGCCGCGAAAAGTTTAAAAAAAAAAAAAAACCCCCCCCCCCCCCCCCCCCACCACTAATTCTAATGGAGCCTGTTTATTGCTGCCTAATGATTTGAGTGCATACATTCGATCTTGTCTCACTGTAAACGTTAGTGGATAATAAAGACCATCGCCAATAAACAAATTATTGATCTACCAGTGACTACGGGTCCGATAAATTATTTTTTATAGACAGCTAGCGATATCTGAGGTTTTATTACTCTTAAATCTATATATGTATAGAATGCCTGTAATAACTTTAATCTCTCTCGTTGTATTACATATGGCTTCATGAAATTTCTTGTAGAAAAATACCCGTAATGGAAAAAGTTCAAGAGTACCAAACACGCACACACAACTGTTGAGTGGTCGCTGCCCCCCCCCCCATGTAAAATTAAACTGCAAACTAAATAGAAGTCGTTTGAAGTCTAAAGTAACTTAGTAGTCCTGAGGACTAAAGTTTTGACTTCGTTTTTAAGCATAAGTTTCAGTTTTCGCTTATAAGTATATCCTGTAACGACACCTTCAACCGTAACCCAAGAAAACCTTCGGAATGGTTTAAAGGGATGACGTTATACCCCTGGTCGCATAATTCGGACTATTGATTTTACGCTCGTTACTCGTTACTCGTCAGCGGTCGTATGCTAACAGTAAACCGATTCTCCCCCCCCCCCTCCCATTTAGAGGGAAAATCATTCATTGTTATTGCCACAGCTGTTCCGCGGGCGGCAATTTCAAAAATTGTTCTTCCAACGGTCCTTTATGAACTGTAGAGCGACGCCGCGGTTATTGTCTCTCTCACCTGCTATTTACGTTTGAGAAATGTAATAAAGCCAGCTTTATTACTCGTATTTTAAGAGGTTTTAACGCTTACTACTACAAACAATACTCTGGTTTCATAAAAAAGGCGTTTAAGTTTTTTCATATACTACATTTAAGAAATAAATAAGCAGCTTATGATTTAATTACACAGAGAGTATCAAATGACCGCGCAAGCCACATGTACAAATTCAATATAAATAAAAATGTTTAACTTCATTTCGTATATTAAAAACATGCCTAATTTTGAAAAAAAAACATTAAGGAGAAAAACATATGTGTACTCACGAACGGACATGCGTAACTATTAATATTTTTTCTTTTTTTTTTAACCAAGGATATTATTTATTATTGTTTCTGTACATTAAACATAACGTGGAGTAACTTAAAACTGAGTAAAGGTAATTATAACTATAACCTAAATACGAGTAAACATCAATATATGTACTCGTATGTATATAAAGTATGATGTACTTATTACTTTACGTAACCATTAAGTGCCGCAAATGACAATGAAGATTATTTCCAAAAATCTTATGGAAAAGTTGAAAATAAAAAGACATTTGATACCTGTCCATTAGACTGTTATTAGCCGGAGATTAATATTGACATTGATTTATTTGTCTCCGCGTCTGTAACGTAATATTCCACAATTTCGTCTGCCTTCTAGTGCTTATATTTTGGTAAAAGCGTTTTGTAACTTAATGATAATAGAAGTTACTCGTACGTTACGTCTTACGGACGTTATATTCTATGGAAATTCAGATTCTACCTTAAACAGATTTGAATAACCGGATAACCGGAAATATATAAATAAGAAGTGTATGACCGTACTAATTATTTCAATAAATAAATGCTATTGAAGTTCCATCGTAAATAATTCATAAATGCGTGTTTGAGGTGGCGGAATAAAGCGGTCAGCTCGGTTGTAAGTGTAACCGGCAAGGAGACCTGTCCAATCGGATCGCAAACGTTTCTTTACAGCAGATTATGAGAGTGGCCGTGGTACCTCTCCGATCTAACTATACCTCTACTCGTTTAGTGCACCGATTCCAAAATAAAATTAATTCGGTAAATGATTTTGACATCAGAAAATTTATATTTTTATTACATTATTATAATAATTATAATAATTTATCATTTTACTGTAAATTCGTGTACAAAGCAGATATTAAGTTTAGGGCTTAAAAATAGCAGACATTAAAACCATGCTTGAAGAAAAAGCATAATTATTCTTGCGATAAAGATTTCGCAGACCTTCCACGCACACCTTTCTCATACATTATCGATTCATCGGAAAATTCATTTTGTATTCACCAATAGCTCTAATATGAGTAAAGTGTCGACTCATATTTCCTTCATCGCGCGCTCAATGGGGTGCAAAATTACCCCTTTTATGGTGACGTCACGGCGAAGGGTGAAACTGCGCTTAAAGGTTGACAGGATCTTTCGACATTTTCGCCATTTTCCAAGCGATACACTCGCACACGTCGCAAACGTACAGAATTTTCAGCTACGTTTATTTATTATAATAAAAAAAATACATAAATTTGTAGCGTTGCTATCTGCAGTATATTTCTTACTGTCTCACTATTGGGTACAGGTCTTCTCTCAAAACGAGAACGGCTAGACCATAGACCACCACACTGGCAAGCTGCGAAATGACAGACTTTATAAATCCTTCAGAGCTTCATGAAGATTTTTCAGGTGTATACGTTTCAAAGCAAGATGTACTGCGCAATTATTATTACGAATTATTTTTAATTTCATAATTAAACATAAGTATAAATAATCAAAAATGCATGCAGCGATTCCTAAATAGGTCAAGTTCTGGTTTAGAATCTTTCCACTAATTTATCGTTGCTACTTCATATATTAATAATTGGAAGGATTAAAAAAAACTTATAAATGTTTACTTACAAACCATTTATGGCTTCTAAGTAAATATAGTTTCCAATACTTTCATGTATTTTTTAATAAACACCTTTAATTTTTGTAAAAAGTTTTATCGAATTTAGGTAACTTTATAAGAAAGAATAAGCCACAAACACTAATACAACTTGACATTTTTTAAATACGCATCACCATCCAACCTGAAACGGCATATTTATGTAAGATCGTATATATGTACATAGATACGTTGTTACTTAGAACTAAGAAGGTCACTTCACCACACTACACCCGGCAACCACACCTCTGTAATTGAAATACAAGAATCCCTTCACAGCAATGTGAAGAAAGTGGTGATACAATCAGCCCAAAAGTCGATAATCAGATCCAAATTTTATAATATAACACAGTACATAAGTCGCTGACCACAACTGAGGCAAGAATTAAATGATCATCGGAAAGGGTCAATATAACTACACACAAAATTGTACCTTCCCTTATGGACTATCGACCAGCTATGCACGTTACGTTTGTACATACTCGTAAATAATGAAATTTCCGCCGGAGCAATGCTTAATGAGGTTGACAGAGATGATTAGCTTATCGGCAATCGCCACAATTAGCGAATACCTAATCATGTAAACATTATCATACTATCGGCGTCTAACTAACAAATCCTTCTTAATAGTAAGTATTCTCGCTATAATTAAGTATTTTTATGTTTTTATGTTTTTATGTTGGAAAAATAGAAAACGAGTAAACGTAAATATTATGAGAAGGTTTCTAGAATACATTATTAAAACTGCATTGAAATCATTTAAGCCGATTCTGAGATTAGCAAGTAAGAATGCACAGATAAACACAAAAATTCTAATAACTTTTGTTTTGAGTTATGTTGCGCTAAGAAAAGCCCCTAATGCGTTGAGACAATTGCAGCGATATCCAATTCGCATTGTGGTGGTTCTTGTGTTTCCGTTGGAGAGGTCCGGTTGTTGTTTGCACTTACAAGCAAAAAAGACCATATTATTCCTCATTATTTACAACGCACCTGTATACGGCGTCAGACACGACTTTAGTCTTGTTTAAGGTTGGACCTAGATGCCCATAAGCTGCAAAGACCATTCAACATCATATGAACTGCACGCTCATTTGCTACTTTTCCATATTAAAAACCTAGAGGCGGCATCTTCATTACATCCAAAATAGCTGCACTTGACCTAGATATATATAAACCAATCATAGACAGCAAATTTCATTTCGACTCACACGGTAAGTTTTAATAGAAAAATCAATAATGAATTGTACGTAGCATTAGGTAGCCCGTGGAACTATTGTTGTGATATTCGCAAGCGTCTCCGCGGTGCTTTAATATAATTTTTAATGAACAAAGCCCGGGACAACGTGGGCCGATTGTGACTGCATCGTTACAATAGGGTGTGGCCACACATGACTTTGTCTTTTTACGTAATTGAAAGTTAATAGACGTTGGGTGCTGTCAGAATTGAGTTGGTAATCGAAAGTGCCCAAATTTCATGCTTTCATGTTTTACAAGGTATAGCGCCGTCGATCAGAATGTCACATAACAAAACATATCACTACGCTACACTACATCTATCCTTACAGGCTAAAAAGCCACAGCAACAAAAATCCTTATTTCAAATATTTAAACTACTCATTTACAAATATACTTAATTGTAACATGTTATATGAAGCACCACCTTTGAGAATTCTCTCACGTTACATGAGGATACGTCAAGCTTGTTGTGAGCATATATGAGTTATGAGTTGATACTTCCACCAATTTACATTGAGGTGACGTGGAGGATTGTGTTCCAGGTATTCCCCAGAAGCGAGAAAAGTCCTTTCCCAACAGTGGGATATAAATATAAATGGTATTTAAAAAATTTTTACACGTTTCAAACATAACACAGCGACAGTGTAAACTGAGCTTAACAATCCAAGTGAAGTAAAGCCTTGAAACAGTACCTCCGGTAATGTGCTTGCGACACGCCGCCATGTGATGTTGCCCGTAATACCTGAATTGTAAGTAACCTGTTTTGTGATACTAAAAACATTTTTATTTTATTCTTTATTTGAGAAATAGCAACCGATTAATCAGGCCATTTGATATTAAGAAGTCGCTGCATCCCACGAACATTCAACCCTGTACAACCCAAAGACACATACAACTCCAAACAGAAGAAATTCGGAACCGACCTGAGGTGGTACGTAGACGCTACGCTACTCGGGAGGACTGATATATAAGAAATATAAGAGTTGCATCACGAAACATTACGAAGTCCCGGTACTACAGATCTACAATCTTTTGTGGTTAATTTAACACCATGGATAGTCACACGAATTTGGATAACTCCGAACTTCACAGCAGCAAGTTTTATCTAGTGGTAATTTTGAAGGGTCACGCGAATATATTTCAAGTATATGACCTATAAATTGAAGTCCCAGTTACGTATACTTCAGCTTGGACGCAACTCCAGCACACGCGCGTATCATTAATGACGCCGTTTTCGTTAATGACTTCATAATTCGCGTCACGCGTTACAAGATATGAATACGCTTCACGAGTGGTGGTTTAATTTAATGAAAGGTGAGTGAGATATGTTTAAAGGCCGTAATTCAGTCCTACATCAACTTTATTTTCGTATTTTTAATTTAATTTTATATTTCTATAATTTCAACTAAACAATTTTTACGTGAAAAGAGAGTAGCAAATAAACATGCAAGCCATAAACATCCAATCCCAAACAGAATTGATGTCCTGTGTAAAGTCGCAAGTAGATGCGTTACTACTGCTGAGGACTAAGGTGGGCCTCTCATTTTAAAAGTTGTTGGCGACAGTGATTCTCCAACTAAAACACAAGTACTGTTTCATGGCGGTAATTACGCACAACGGTGGTACCTCCATAGACAAGCTAAAGTTCTTTCATCCATTGAATATAATGTAGGATTCCGCCTCGACACAAAAATACCAAGTATTCCTTGAATCGTGGGTGCCCTATAAACAAAAATTTGTTAAAACAACGACGAACACTAGAATAGCTGTAAATTCCTTATTTAGTAGTCTACCTGACCGAGAACCAAACCCGGAGCCCTTTGTGTGTCTGTACTGTACTGTGTATGCCCCACTTTGGAACAAATTACTTAATTACTACGTAACTATATACGTTTAGGAAACAAATGTAATGTTAATATATTCAAAACAGCGCAAATGCCAAAGTGAAATTAAACCATATTGAATGCCGTATAAGATTCCAATTCGATTGTCATCAAAGTATACATACATAAGTGATGAGTGCTAAGTGACGCTACTTACGGCGGTTACAAACGGTTAAAGTTCGTAAAGTTTTCATAATTAATAATTACAGAACAATTAGGGATCGACTTAAAACAACGCCTCCATGGACGCCTTCGCGTGTTAAAGGACGTTTAATCCCAGCTTAACAATATGTGATCACTTGGGCGGCATGTTTTTATGTATGTTCCGCGACCTCTCTTCACGCTATTAACCGATTTTAATGATCCTTAGTGTGGTTTTATTTAAACTTAATTATCATTTCATTCGTATTACTGATGAGTGAAAACATCGTGATGAATACTTGCTTGAGAGTCCTCCATAAAATTTGAAAATGTGTGTAGGTAGCCTAGCAATCCGCACTCCGCCGACGTGGTAACTATAACCTAACCCTTCTCAATGAGTTTGGAGACAAATGCTCAGCTGTAGAACATTAATGGGTTGATAATTATGATAAACGCTATATACCCTGCTATATCGAACGAATATTAAGTAATTTGAGGTTTTTTATTACTTTATCCAAGCAATATTGGGCTTTCTCTTAGTGTTTTGTAAATAGCGATATTACTTTATTAACAGAAATGGTCAATTTCACTAAACTACATGGATATTATATTAAATGACTGGATGTTACAAATAATATCCAGATTAATCACTTCAGCTGTAACATCATTATAGATATTACAATAACTATGAACTCTCTACAATTTAGTATAAATTTGTTAGCGATTGCGGTTCGGATAACGTGAATTAACCGGCCAGTCTAACGCAAACATAAAGCATATAAATTTCTAATTAAAACTGTAATTACCAGTAATAATTAACTAGTATTATCAGCAAACTTCGTACAAGCGGCAACACGATGTTTGTACCCGAACAGTTGAAAGTGTACCTTATATTGTAAGCGTTAAGATTTGAATTAGTTCGCAAGATAGAGACGATGTAGTACTTGTGTGGTGTACCGTATATAATAAAGGTATATGTTATAGTAACAATGGCGGATTAACTTATGAAGTCATAAATATAACACCTGTGTCTGTGGCACTCGCGGTACAAAGTTTCTATTCGATACTAAATGAATGTTCATATTTATGCTGCAATCATATAAGACCTCGCCCTCTTTGTTCACATTTCATTACGATCAACGTGGTGCAGATAAAATAGATTCAAATAGAAAACATATGCTTCATCTCATATTCTTGATATACATATATGTATGTTTTGTTTTGCAAATAGATATTTCAGGCTATTACACTAAAGATTAGGTAGTAAGAGGCGTGCTTGGTAACAAAGACCCCGGTAAAGGTAATGTCAATTACAATAAAAAAGTTTTGTTTTTCAGAAAGGGATACC
Source organism: Phocides pigmalion okeechobee (assembly GCA_018251015.1). NCBI lineage: Eukaryota > Metazoa > Arthropoda > Insecta > Lepidoptera > Hesperiidae > Phocides > Phocides pigmalion. The sequence goes on from DWON01001387.1 coordinate 15,325, forward strand.
TTAACTGTGGAGCTATATATTTTTTGTACCTATATATCTGTGGACCTATATAAGTTCTGGTAGTAGAACCGATGACAAAATTGTCACAGAATATTGTATATGCACGATAACTGAATAATGTAACGGATACTGATGATACGGATACTTATGATTTTTAATTGTCGATATTTCGAACCATTTACTTCTCGTGATAAGTTTGGCCGTGACCACGAGCCCGTTACATAGTAAAATTTAGAAAATCCACGATGATACTAGTTTAAAATGATTTAAACTTTATAATAATCTTAAAGTCCACTATACGTTTTGTTCCTTTTTTATCTCGAAAATATTTTATCGTATATCAAAAGACAGGCAACACGACGACATTGTCAGGAGTGTCGGACCAGGTGCGGGCGCGAGTGTTCGTGGGTACACAAATCTGTGCTCATGCAATTCGACGTGAACGCCTGCGTAGCGCCGCGACCCGCGACCCGCGACCCGCGACCGGGGAACGTGCCGCGCCCCACCTTACATACGGAAGTAACCAATGTTTGACAGTGAAACCATCATCATTTCCTTACTCTAAACTAGCGACCCAGCTTCGATCGGGTAATCGAGTTTATATTTAATTATATTATTTTTATTACATACATGCATCCAGTCATTACCTAGTTGCATAAAATAACAACTAGAAACATCTATTTCGAACGGCGACTTCCTTTTAAATAGTGAATGCAATATTTAAACAAAGAACCCAAGCACTCGTGTCACCCGTAAGAGTCACGTGACACTAGGATTGTTGTGAATAATGTGAATGTGACAACGCCTCATATATTAAAATCGGCATTTGGCGTTTAGCCTACATTAAGCCAAAGAAATAAACACAGGTACAAACAAAAAACATTACCTACCTTAGTTTCGGGTAAAAACAGTAATGAATGAGCCAAACGGAGGCCGCAGGTGAACCAACAGTGCGGACATTACTCTGGTGTACGGCTTGTGGACACAGCGGCTGTAATGCGGCCCCCATTTGTACGCTAAATGTACGTCCAAATATCACCTAATTATGACAGAAATAATCATGCCGAGTTACATGTGTTGTTAACGTTCCATTTGGTACTTCATATTTAATATAATTTAAATTACAGTTTACATTAATACATGAATTAAAATAAAAAGCTAACTTAAACAATTTAAAGTACGTACCCACGCGGCGCGCGCGGCGTGGTGCCAAGAACGCTAGTGGCATTCCCGAATTGAATAGCGATCGTAATTCTCTGCGCGAGATATGAACCAACTCTCTTATCGTCAGCGGCATCGATCAAACGTATATCTATTAATGGATTAAAAAGTAAATTAAATTGAAGGCTTTGAAGTAGTTAAGTTTTCAAACAATTATGTTCGCCAAAATATTAAAAATAATAGTAATAAAAAGGATTTTAATGTCTGTCTGTCTTTTTAATACCTCTAAGAATATGTGTACAAATTTTGATGATAATCGGTTGAGTAATGTTGGCGTGAAAGCATAACAAACAAAGTTATTATAATAACTTCGACATAACATTTACGAGTATAATAATGTTATGTCGAAGAATGTTTTTTTAAGGAGAAGAGTAGCAAACGAGAATGCAAACCATCTGTTGTTAAGTAGTAGCAGCCCATAGACAACCACGAACAACCACAAACACGACCGAAATCTTGTCTGAGCCCGAACGTAGATACGTTGCTACTCCTGAGGACTAAGATGGTCGCCTCAAATTTATAAGTGATGGTCGCCTAAATTGTAAGTTACTTATAAAAATATTACTTTCGCTAAATATCATTTCGCATAGATGATGTACAAGTGCACCTATGTGCGATGTGCCATGTGCTATCAGCACACGTTAAATATAAGCCTTTTCATGAACGACGTCACGGCCAGCGCCGGCGGTGAATAATGAATGAGCCACAATTAGGCGCAGGTGCGCTCGCGTGCACCGCCCTAACGTATGGTTATGTTCAATCAAATGGCCGCTTTGAATTCATTGATTTGCCAATTTAAATTGCTTTGTAAAATACATAAAGATATGAATGACAATATCTTTATGTATTCGTTGTCAATATGAAGCATTTATAACTTAATTATTTGTCACAAATTATTGCGCAGCCATTTTTATTTTAATACAAACTTTAAAGGTGGGAGAACTATAGTTCGACCGGGGAGGTATTACTGCCGCCTTCATAATCCGTCGTAAAACGTTGAAGAGGTGCGGTTGCCACAGCTTGAAGCGAAGCGACCATCTTAGTCCTCAAGAGTAACAAGGTAAATACGCAAGCTCCTGAAAAGAGCTACGGTTCAGTTCAAAGTTATATGTACCTTTCTTTTTTACATGTATCATTAAAATGCACGCCTTTAACCGGAATGCGAGCAGCTTCATGGCGGATTATGAGGTCGGCGATGGTATGTCCAAGGTGAAACTATAGTTCTACCACTTGTTATGTAACTCCACTCCACTCCACTCCACTCCACGTCTTTGCGGAGGCGCTGACTGTTCATGTAATACTTACAACTGAACAATATAACACGGTGCGTGGTAAGCGGCCAGTATTTGCGGCCGCACCTGTGCCCTAATTGCGGCTCATTCATTACTCACCGCTCTGTTTGTGCTTGGACCGGGTTGTTTGCTCCTGCATCCGGCTCGAAGGACCAAAGGATGAAACGTTATTAAGTGTTTATTTACGACTTTGCTAATAGCAATAGCTTAATAAATAGTAATAACTCGGAATAATTATTAATAACATAACCAACTTTTTAAGCATTTTTTTTCAAATTACGTGTTTAGGTTACGTATTATGATTTTATAAGAATAAGAGTACAAATAAAGCATTATCAATTAAGTGTTTTTCCTCCAAGTACTCAAACCGCCCCAAAAATAAGTTGAAGCACAAATTATAATTTCAATAAACATTGTAAACATTTTTTTCTTCAAAAAGTTACAATCAATAATATCTATATTATTTTGCGATATTACATAATATTATTTTATGCGAAGTAATATTATACACCTGCTGGGAACCGGCCAGGTGAAGAAGGTATCCTAAGCTCTGAAGTCCCTAAGTATCTAATCTTTTCCGTGATAAACGAAATAAAATCGTAACATAAGTAGATTCGCCTTCGACCAAAATACATAAACGTAGAAAGCTCGTCTCAAACAAAACCATGAAGTACCATCAGCCAGTAGTGAGTTAGTAGATAGTGTCGTGATCAGATAGCGCTTGTCTCCGTTGCAGTAATGTGATGAAGGTAACATACACAGTAAATAGAAACATTTTGCTGTTCCGAGCACACCGGCGACTTTGCTCAAGGAATGAAATATCTCTACACGGTGTAAAACAAAGTAACTTCCGTTTTATTGTTTGTTGCAGATATTTTAAATTACGGAACGAATTTTAATGCGGCTTTCGTTAATAGACAGAGTAGTTCAAGAGAGATTATTATTGCGGAGAAAAGCGGAAGATTTCAAAGATTTGTAATGTGATTTCGTAAATGCATCCGTGCGAAGTCAGGGTCGGTCGCTAGGATTCCTATAAATAAAGTTGTTTGAATAAGGGGATTTCATAAACCCATAGTTCCACGAGAGAAGTAACATCGTCACCTCACCTCATAAGGAAGTAATAACATCACTATCATCATGGTTCGACGTGAAGCAACTATTGAACTATTCAACTTTGATTGGTGAAGTGTAGTTGCCAGCTACCCTTACCAGCCAGGCGACAATATTATTCCTCGTACAGTAGCCTCGTACTTTTTATATATTTATTTAAAAGAAATATTATACCCAAAGAAGTAGTACAAAAGACGGACTTTCTATAAGTTTGGACTATCATTCAGAAAATATAAAAATATATTAAAGTTGTCAGAAAACAGCAAAGGCGATGATTTTTTATACGTTTGCACATAAGTCCAAATTGAAAAAAGACTTAAACCCTGTTCGACGTTGGATTCAAAATACATAATCGATGAATAAATTAATTCGAAAGGTGGGAGAACAATGCTTCGACCGGGGAGGAACCAGCACCGCCTTCATAATCCGCCGTAAAGCATTACTTGTGTTTCGTTTGGTGTGGTTGCCGGCTACATTTTGAAGCGAGGCGAACATCTTAGTCCTGAGGAGTAACAACGCATCTACGATCAAGCTCAGATAGGGTTTCAGTCGTGTTTATGATTGTATATGAATGTCGATGGGTTGCGATTACTTGAGATTAGGCGGTTTGCATGCTCGTTTGCTACTTTTCTCATAAAAAAGTGGCCTGTGTACTCTTTTGATTATCTTTGCGATTTGCGATCGCACTTCGGTGTTTCCAGTCGTCCGTGTGCGAGCAACCTTGACAAATGCATTACGAACGTGGCTGTGGAGAAGGAAGACGGCCACCACACCTACGCTTTACAAAATATACATTAGGTAAAATAAATATCTGTAAGCTGAAGTATATACTTTGAGAAATAAAGTAACGAACGAGCTTAATAATAGCCTGGAGCGCTCATAGCTGCTGCGTCGAAAGTTGGATGGGTGACCCTTAGTGGTAATAATAAAACGTATTCATGTTGAGAAAGACACTTTAAAAAGGCACGCCCGGTTATTATGCTGCTGTTTCCATAACATAAAAAAAACTGGTGAAATCCTAAACCTTTTAATATCTGACTAAACTACCGACACAAATCGCTGGCTAAGTTGCCAGTTGCCAGACCTCTCCGTCCTATCCAAATATACTCGCGATTTTTTCATCAAAAGAAAATGAATGGAAACTATGAAGTAATGGTAAATCTTACTATGGTACCTTTTGCTAATGAGACGGAAGGTTTATGACAGGTATATTGCCTGACGTCTAAGATAACAGAAAAGTTACACCTTTCAAATACAACGTAATATTTATTTCTTAGACGACTTGTACAGGTTTTACCATCTTGAAAATAAATTCTTAAAACTAACTTGAAAGAGTCCTTGAAACATCATGCCAGCGTCAATACGCTAGTCAAAACATTGTAAAAAACAAAACATTTCGATCTTAATGACAAAAATAGTGCCTATTGTACGAAAAAACAGGTCTTGTATATATACAAACTCGTTCGAAGTACTCAGCGAATTCAAATGAATCGGAATATTTTTTGTTCCAAATCGGAATTCTGGGTAAGTCGGGGTGGCTCGCAGTGCCGGCGAGGCCGAGACCCGCCTTTCCTCTGTTTCGGGTAAACTCAGAATTCAATGAGACGCAAAAAATTACTTTATTGTCTGCTTCCTCCTTATTGTAGGCCTGATATGTACATCGATACACGATCAGCGAAACGTTGGTGAAAAACTTTATCGCACTATATTTGCCAAAAAGTTCTTGAACGAAATTCAAGTAGCGAGTTCAAGAAGCTCAACGTCTCAATTGCGCCGCAAATCATTTACTGAATGTCTGGAATGGAACTTGTTTTATTTATTTATTATTTACCGGTGGTAGAACCGGGTTCGATCGGGATAGAAGTTCGACCGAGGTGGTACCACCGCCGCCCTCATAATCCACCATAAATTTATTCTTATGTTTCACTTGGACACTTGCGGTTGCCGGATGCGCTTAAAAGCCAGACGACCATCTCTGTCCTCAGGAGAAGCAACGCCATTACGTTGAGCTCGGGTAGAACTTGATTCCTCTTTGATTTTGTATGTGAATGTATATCTGCAGCAACTACAGAACATCAGGTGATCTGATCACGTTCATATGCATTAATACTACATACTACACCAAAATTACTCTCGGGGTAATAAAGCGCCCGTCTCTTTGTATAATGTTATTTGATATTGACGTGAAAATGTAGGTCACTCTATTGAGCAGACGCAAATAAACATTTTGTAACTGCCAATTAGTGTCAGTAAGTGTCCCTGTAGGCTTATGTAAAATAAATCCCTTTACATTTGCGTTCGTTTTGATTCCTCTTGTCTCGTTTGAAAAGTATTTCGCTTCACAATTCTATGTACAAGCTTGCAGGTAAGATCGGTAACATGAACAAAATTTTCGAATGTTTCTCTCTCAAGAGTTCTTTCCAAATCAGAATACTGAAAGATAATATAGAATGCCATATCTGGTCCACGCGATACTCATTTATAGGGGAATCTAAAAGGGAAATATCCAGTAAGGGTCCTTATCTGCAGGCAGAGGACACAGGGGACGCGCGGGCAAGCGGAAATCTGAACTGATTTTGATTTTGCCGATCGGGACCCGGGAGCCGGCGCCGTATTGTGATTGCGTTTGTGTATTCTTTTTAAATAATAATATTACTTTATACCGGCTACTAAACAATATATTTCTTATGTGAGAGACAATCAAAATGTGACATATATTGATGCCTTCTACTCCTTAAGACAAAGGCGGTCGCAGCGGTTGCAACTGGAGAACGTGAGGTGAAATCAGTAATGTTTCCTTAACGCTTTCCCTGCGGCTACAACACTGCTGTGTAATTTGGGGCGCGTCGCGCTTGCGGCTCCTGCACACCAGGGTTGTACGGACAAATTTGTATGGATTATGAGCGAACAAAAGAACTGTTTTTTTACGTCGGCGCTACAAGACTGGGGGCGGACATTACGCTTACATTATTAGTAGATGATACACAGAAGCTAAAAAATACAATATTTCAGTAATTTCTCTGCGTATCTTCAGTCTAATCAAACAAGCTCCAGTTTAGGACCGATCATATATATAAATATGTCCACACCGCAGTCAGAGTGTTAAAAGAGATACCAACAAATAAGCAAACGGTAAAAGTTTCACTTATATATGTATAATAGTAATTATAAGGTATATCCATTTCGTCGACAAGTAACAAAGATATAAAAAAATTGAACAACCTTCGCTCGCGGACCCGCAGCAGATTAGCGCGGAGCGCTGGGCGCGCGGAGGAAGTGCTTTGCACGTAAATGCATGCAATCTGCGCATCTGACCTCAATAGCGCAGTTTAGTACCTGAATACTGCCCTCGCCACCTACTTACAGCCTTCAAGACAAGTGCTAAGTACTGACTGCAACCTACATTGTAGTGAGCGATATCTGATGCTTGTAGTGCTGATAATAGGTGTAGTGCTCGCTTTCAAATGTGCTCTACTTTTAACCGTATAATGTGGAAATTGTTCCGCTATACCTTTGTCATGTGTGTAGTGTGGTGTAGTATAATTGACCAAGTGTTACAATTGCAACTGATCTTATCATTTTAAACCAATTTCATTTGCATTATACTATAAAACGTTTACTCACGATTAACGCTTTTTAATTGTCTATTATTTCATACATATTAACCGAAACCACAATCCATGCATTTGATTCAAAATATAAGAAATTAAAGTGTTAATCATTAGGGGTTTTTTTAGTGAAAAGAGTAGCAAAAGAGCATGCAAACCACTTGATGGTATGTAGTCGCAGCCCATAGACATCCACGTGCTTCTATTAGTATTCTCAGATAAAAAGAAAACAAAAAGTGGCTGTGATAGGTCCTGATTGGTTGGACAACTATTCTACAGTTCGTTCAAAGTAACTTTGAAATATATACAATATATACAACACATAGGTAAATGATTACGTACACAACAAGTCATTATCGTAGTTATAAATGAAATGAACATACATAATAGACTGCAGATTTCGCACAGATTAGAGTTGGAGTGGCATGGAAGCGCTTACCGTGTAAATGCATACAATCTGGGAATCTAACCTGGATAGTGCAGTTTAGTTTCTCCCTTCCCGACGCCCGTTTCTGGCTTCGGGGGATACGTTTTGCCTCTATAACTTAAACAGCAGGAGAAAATGATATCTTAAGTTACTAGTATGGACCAAAGCAATACTTTTTATCTATTAGAATAGTAAACGAGCACGCGAGCCACTTGATGTTACGTCTTTTTAGTTAAATAGGACTAAGTCTGGTCTAATTTCGTTCATACGTTGCTACTCCTGAGGACTAAAGTCGCCTCGCTTCTAAGTGTAGAGGACCAAACATTAACAGTTCGGCTATGGACCCCTAAAAATATTAATATGGCGTTATCGTGTGGCTACGAGCCACGCTTTTCGCTTCAAGTTAATTCTATATTACCATAACGACATGGTGGAGACGACATATTAAAAACCATCCGCCTTACATATCTGTCGCATAGTTTCTATAAGGTCCGCTTACAGTGAAATATAGTTTTATCAGCTATCAATTGATAAAACTATGTAACAACTTATGTAACCATGTAAGCAACCAATATGGAACCAATACCGCCCACATAATACGCTATGAAATAATTCTTGAATCTCATTTGAAGGTTTGCTTGCCGGTTACATTAACAAACCAAACAACGTTGTTGGTTTTCAGGAGTACTGGCGTGTGTACGTGCTGCAGTCGACAGGACATCAGTTTTGTTTGCGATCGCATGTGAATGTCCGTGGGCTTTACTTGAGGTGGCTTGAGGTGGCTTAAATAACATTCGTCTTTCGTCGGAGGTCAAAAGACACGCTACCATTGAGAATTAGTTATTTTAATGTGAGAAATATTCTAAGGCACGTCAACAAGTAAATAGTAAAATAAGAAGGCAGCCTCTCGGGTCGCGGATAACGCGTCACAATATTCATAATGTAATCACGTTACAAATGAAAGAGTTAACGTGCGTGAAATTGTTTCCTTCGCAAAACTGTTTGGCTCAGTTCATATTACCGGCAAACTTAGTTTCTTTAAGTCCACGAGCCAAGTACAGATTTAATCATTTATTTATTTATTTCAATTATATCTTCTGGCTTTTAACACTTTGACTCCGATACTCGTATATTAGATCGAGTCAGCGTTGCGGAAGGCGGACTAAACTGGAGCTTTATTCATTAGAGTGGAGATGCGCCGACTTATTTTTAGCATCCGCGTAGCATCTACGAATACTCAGACGTCGTTGCCGATCGCAGTCTTGTAGCGCTGACGTAAACATAGCACTTGTGTTCACCCGTAATCCATACCGATTTGTACATACAACACAGTATGTACGAGCCGCAAGCGTTGCGCCGCGCAATACACGGCAGTGCTGTACGCCCCAGAGAAAGTGTTACAATGCAAGTTACGAGTGTGTGAAAGTGTTACATTACAAGTTAACAATAAAACATCTATGAAGCATTTTGGTTATTATTAAGGAGAACAATATATGTTGCTGTCGCGCACTATATTTATTTCCTACTATGACCTTCGAGGAACACAGACCAGACGATCTCAAACGTCATCATCATCATCATCGGGGGACGTCCCAGCATCTTTGGGCGGGGGAATACGGGCCTCGAGGTATACCCTCTTTGACCGGGCCTGAACTCGGGGTTGCACCCCGGCTTAACTATGGTAGCCCTCGCCCACTGTTAAGTGGGGGGCTCGGGATA
>DWON01001388.1:0-24695 GCA_018251015.1 Phocides pigmalion okeechobee
AGAACTATATTGCAACTGAGTAGACACCGCTGTTGCCCTTATTTGTTTGAAACAATTTGTGTGTTTTTAATGGAGTGCTGCAGTTTCCGGGTACAAAGACATGTACTAGTCCTTGGCAATAGCATTTAATTATGAGTTCAGATAGGACATTAGTCCTTTTTAATATTGAATTCTACTGTCAACAGTGATTACTTCACGTTACGCGGCATACACGTTTCTTTTTTAATATAAAGAATGCTTATAATCATTCTATTAAGTAATATTTCAGAGGACGTCTCAAACTAGCCTATTATATGCCTGATTGTTGGGTTGAAGTTGACATTGAAATAAAATAAAAAATATTTCCATGAAAAAATTTAAATAGAATGTTTTCTAATCCCCGTTCCAATGAATAAAGCTTTGTACTAAATGGAGTTTAAAGGGATTAGGAACGGAAGCGAGTGTAGTTTTGTACATTGTGTGGACAAGCTACCCGAAGTGGAGTATGTCACACCAGTTATCAATCATAACCACTCACGGCACGCATAAAAACCATCACGCGAGATCTATTACATGTTACGAGCTGTTCACATCGGTGACCAACATTGCTACTCACGGGTCGTGAGGCGTATTAAAAATATATTGTTATTATCCCTTCTTCTGTAAACATTATAAAACAAAGTCCTCTGTCGCGTCTATCTGTCTGTCTGTTCGTGATAAACTCAAAAATTACTGGGAGGATTTTCTCACAGTTTTCAACAACAGGTAGAGTGATTCCTGAGGAAGATTTTGGTTCTTAATAAGTTAAGTTTGTTTTTTTTATTATGAAAGAGTAAGAAACAGCAGGCCATCTGATGTTAAGTGGTCACTGCAGCCCATGGACAACCACGTCCAATCTCAAATAGAACAGAAATTCTATTTAAGAAAGGTTTCTAATTGTTAGTTTTTGCAACAAGATAATGACTGGATGCATGGATGAAAGAAAAATAATGTAGGTAAACTCTATTACCCGAGCAAAGCTGGGCCGGGTCGCTCGTATAATATAAAAAAAAACGTTATTCGTTCCTTTCTTTCTTTGTTTCTTCAACACCAAATGTACTTACATAAATCTTTCGAAAATAAAACACGTAATGGAAATGTAACACGTAATGTGAAATAAAATCAAACACAGAAAAAGAAAAAAACTTATTTTAAAAATTAAAAAATATATTAATGATTATCTTAAGCTCTTTCAAATGGAAATTTGACTTTGGATTATAAAATCTTGATAATTACATAAATTTCATTTCTTTTCATTACGGAAATCTCGTGTTTGACTTTAGTATTTTAATATTAAAGTCAAAATGGTTGTCTTAAAAATACTAAGATTGTTTTGCCGTACACATTCAAATATGTATGTATATTATTATGAATTAACTATCCCAACAAAAAATACTACAACACAGTATTAAACATCTTAATTGTAATAAACATCTTAGTTCACAGTAATGTAACCATGTACAGTGCCTAATATTATAAGTAATGTTCCCTTAATGCTGTTATTCGTTTAATTTAAAGATCTTGATTAGAGACAATTAGAGTCTATTAACATGACATTTGACATCATCTTTTGATAGTGTTTACTGATGAATACTTCGTATGAGTAAGATTTCACACTGCAGTCCGGAGTTTGGATCCCTGGCGCTGGAGAAAGAAAACACGACAAGGAAAGTTGCATGCCTGAGCGTTCTTCTTAAGGTCGTCAACTGTGTATGCAGCAGAGGGACAATAATGTGTTGATGAATAACACTTTCCCTGCTGCATACAACACTGTATTGTGCGGCGTAACGCGCTTGCGCCTTGTACACACCTGTGTACGTACAAATCTGTATAGATTACGGGTGAACAGAAATGCTGTATTTACGTCGGCGTCACAAGACTGCGAGTGGAAACAACATCTGTGTAGTCATTAATGTTATATGGATGCTAGTCTAAAGAAAACAACTTCAGTTTAGTGCCGCCTCCTAACGCTAGCTCGATATGAGCGTCGCAGTCAGTGTTAACTATTTAGCTGGATTGCGGGTAGAATGCCGGCGCTAATGTAACTGTATAATGTCTCATCAAGGTGAATCTACGATTTATCGAGTTTCAGTGTCTTCGACCAGCCATGACGCCGATGTCTAATGTGGCATGACATCTAAAGGGTCCGAAAATCCATTGAAGATAATAATCATAAAGGGTATAGTTGTATACTTAAATTATTTAGGTTAAAATGTAAGTTAGGTTAAAACCAATATTTTGGTTTTTTGAATGATCACAATCTGATTATTAGAAATTCAAGCAAAGCTCTAAAAATATACTTGTTTGAATATTTACGTGTAAAGTGTTGTTAGACATCCAAAAAGCTACCCAATAAATTACTTGTCATTTTTTATCTGATCGATAGTTCCAAAAATTACCGCTTTCAAACAAAATAAAAAAAACAATCTCTTTGCTTGTATATAATTAAACAATAAATTAATTTATTATCATTATTTCAATTATATATTCACGGATCATTAATGATGGCGGTAATATATTTTTATTATTGGTAATATTCAAAGTTACATTTTTATGTATGTAGAGAAAGATTGCCTATGAGTATTATGAAAAAGACACTTCTGTTGTAGTTATTAAAAGTCGAATCCTAAACACACATTCACATCAATTAGCCATATTAAAAACATATAAAATCGTATTAATTTACATAATAATATGGGTTGTCTATAATCTGGCTACAAAGTTTCTGGTGTCGAAACTTCCGACAGCTTACGACAGACTTTTAATAAATATTGGGAGCTTACTTGGTTGTCAACTATGTCAGTTGAATAACGAGTAGGTATTATGTAATAAGCTTATAGTAGATAGAACACAATGTGTTGGGGTGTCAAAAATGAAATATGGATTTGGTATCGGCATTCTGTAATTGAACGTTGCCTATGCTCAATGCTATGATAAAGATGTTTGAGAACAGTTATGTAATATGTTATGAAGTATGTTCAATACTCGAGCTAACTCGTTCGTTTCTTAATTTTTCGAGTATGAGTTTCTTAATGTAATTTGACCTCAATAACATTGACGTGAGCCAGAGGAGCAGATCGTAGCAGTTGCAGTGCGTCAGAGTAACCTGAATTCACCGACCCCGAGTGTGTCCGATTGAATTAAACCAGTTAAATTATGTCACTGGCCGTTTGTCGTCAGTAATTCGATTACTACTGCAAACTACGCTTCATTGAAGAATCATAGAGCTTGAAAACTTGCGAGAAATTTAATGGATTTTGTAAACATTAAAAAGTCTACGCAGACACGTAGCTATACCCATTATCATACAGGAATATACATTGGACAAACAATATAAGTCGCTGCCACGCCTTACAACAACAAACAATAATAAAAATACTACGCGTTATTATTTAGAACCAGTTTTTTGGCAGAGCAAGATGATTATGTAGCCATTATAAATTTACAAGCTATAATAAACTAACAAGTGTTTGTACGTGTTTTATTATAGATAGCATTAAATAAATAGTCATGTTTAACGCCTAGATGTTTATATAAAACGGGTATCACATTCTTTGTATTCAAAGCATGTAAGTGCACACACATAAACGTGCGCTCAAACATATGTCATATCCAATAGAGTGGGGCGAAGTAGACAGTCGCACAACCGCTGAATCGACGATAGGCTATTAATGCTAATTCGCTGTATTTGCAATCGACACCTTAGCTTCCTATTGTATAGCAAATGCACTTAATTGCTTACGTTAGCATCGGTAGGTTGTTTTAGGTCACGGTAAAGCGACGTTGATGGCACGTGTAATTTCAATTTCAAGCTTTTCATGTAGTCCATCAGGTACAGTGTTGCCAAGTACATATTTGGTGGAAAGTTTCTGAATTTTTGGGGCTTATGAAATACTTTTTTTTCTTTTTAGTAGTTTTTTTAATAGTATCAAGCGTTAATTTGAAAAAAATGCCAATACGCTGTATACATGAAAGAATGATGTAAGCATATTCGTGCAGACAATATTTTCAGTATTATAGATTTGAAAAAAGTACTCCTTTTACTACGAACCGAGGATGAGATGTGAGTACAGAATTTGCGAATCGATAATGCCTATTTATGTAAGTGAGATATAAGAAATTAAGTTCAAGAAAATACTATCAAACTTGAAATTTCAGGGATATTTATGTAATAATTTTTATAATGAAGTTTGTAATATTCCCAAACAAGTTCCATTACGTTAGAATAAATAGACATTTTCTTAGTGCAGTAACATATTTAAAAACAGTTTCAACAGTGCGGTGCTAAAATGGCATCGCTGTGAAACATTGCGAATGTCACGATAGTTGGGAAACTACTATCACGAAAAAGAGAATGAACATTTAAATTGAGTTTTTCAAATGAAAACTAAATCATTATATGGCCAAATAATGCGCAAAAAGTAAATTGAAACCCTATAACCTACTTTTCTATCATCGACTTAACGAGAAATCTGTGATCGTATCGAAATGAAGATACGAAATAAAATAGTAATAAAACGTCAAGTAAACCAGTTCATCCATCCTTTCAACATACGTAATAAAAACACTAACTAAATTATCTAATTTATACGACTATAAAATATATAAGTGCTGGGTATCTAGTTAATATAAGACCCATTAAAATATAGTGGGATTCTGGAAAATGGGTCAATTGGTTGAAGTGGTATTATTTTTAAATCATCCAATTTAGCATTCTTGTACCATTATATGAATGAGTCTGAGCCCTGCACCAGTGGGCGTGCGTGATCCTAAGTGCAGACTGCGCACGCGATTTGTTTTGTTCATGAATAGCGCTCTTTATGCTAAATCACCTACTTTATCTATTGTTTAAACCTGTTTCGAGTATACCCTGCCTTACTTTGCATTATTTAAGACAGTACATCTTTTTACCATCTTTCACTCCAAAGCAACTATATTAACCTCTCCTGAGCCTTCTCTGTTACAATCATTATATTTCAAACATTCTTGTCCCACTAACCCTATTTTGTGCTTTTGTCTACCATAATGAACCTAACTTGAACAATGAATATTAGATATTCTTTGAAAGAAAGAGATTAAACTTAAGAAGAAATAAATGAATTAAGAGCTTATCTTGATCACAGCCGATAACTTTCGTTTTTAGTAAGGAAAATATTTGTAGTCATTTCCGTCAAACTCTAATAAACTTAAAATAAAGGTTTTTTTAAACCAAAAATGTCCCGTATCGTGTGATAATTACAGGCATAAATCTATGTTATGGTAATCATCAAAACGTTTATTGGCTTTTTAATGATATTTCTTTTTTGTTTATTTTGCAAAATTTTAATGTGGCGTGCGGACAGATATATTCAATTTATGTATTTTATATGGTATATATGATAAATAATATCACGTATGAGGTTTATCAGTTGGCGAAACTCTTGCACGAATACAAGCAACATAATATTGGGTCAATCAGCTGCCTCAGACATACTGCGGGGTTGATTATATCCATTACTCCATATTATAGTTAAATTTAGGTTAATTGTTATAAGGTTAATTATAATAATTTAAAATAGGTTTGTTCAAAGTGAATTGATACGTTGTTGACTTTCATTTTTTATTTCTTAAAGAACACTATGTAAACAGGCTTCTTACGTTAACATTTCATTCAAAGATTAACACAAGCTGACCATTCCATATTTCACGTAACGATATGCCACCCGTCTCTCGATTATTTAATGTAGACAGTCGGGCTGCGATATCCTTTCACCATTATCGTGACCGGTAGCGATACAAATTACAATAAAGTATACGTTTACTTGTATTCCTTTACACATCAACCGAAAGCGCTTTGGCTTAATATTCAAGTAGCTTCATATCCCGTGCTTCTGGTAAAGACATCGCTTTCTCCTATAAATACCAATAAACTGAGGAACCGTCAAACGGAAACAAAAATACGTTGCGTGTAAAGCCTTTAACATAATAGTATACTGAAGTTACAAAATAAAAGATATTTAAGTGTTCGTTCAGAAATATATGTACCATACACAGTGAATAGATGCCATATAATTTATCACTTATGGAATATTGAAATGGGTAAGTAACCAATTTCTTTTTCTATTCGACCCACGTGGCAAGCTGGACACTTGTCTCTTAGATCAGTTGAACACTGTAAGTAATTTATATTTAAATGTAAATACGTGGCTCCTTGTGTCGCTGGCTACCTAACCAACGTACCTACATCAAATTATATTTGAATACCAATATTTAAAATTGTATGTCAAAGAGGAATTGAATACAAATGTGGCAATAAAGCACGTCGACAAAATAAAATTTGATAGTGGAAGTGGTTTAAGCTTATATTAAAGCCGTTGATCCTCATCACCATGCAGTATAGATGCGCGTACGCATTACCCATGCGTGAGAGGTTGTGGTGCCCCGGCGGTACTATCGATTGTTTACAGGCACACATACACTATGCGCTTGGTAAACTTGGCTTATAATGAAAAATAGTCTGTACTGCCTTGATGTTATGGAGTAAGCGATAGAAGGTGTGACCATAAGTGGCTTTTAATGTGGTGGCGGCCACACGGAGTGACAACGATATGCCCATTTGAGGAGTTTAGTCACGATCTTACGCACTAGCGAGCGCTTAGAGCGGAATATCGACGTTGACCGATGGTTATGACGTTAGAATAACTTTGAATAGAGTAATTAAGTCATGAATACATAAGCGAATAAGAGTTCGACGAAGACATTATTAGTACTCTTTATCGGCGACTACGTTCATGTTGTATTAAAATTTGATGTGTTCAACAAGTATAGTGTCATTAAAAGTTATATTATCTCATTTCTATCGCTAGTCACAAGATTAACTTATGTTTATTGGTCATAGAGTCGTTTTATAAATAATGTTTACGATTCGTAAAGATATTATTATTCTGACCAAATTAATGACAACAATATTGTATTATTTAAGTGTACATATTAATATTATTTTAGTAAAACTAAATTTCTTATCCTAAAGCACGTTACATAACATTATTATTAATGTATTGTCATATTTTGTAAAAAAATGTGAATATCTGTTGTGTCGGTAATGTTTTTAGTATTTTGAGTAATTCTATACGTTATTTGTGATTCATTTAAATGTATTTAAATTTGAATTAATAAAGGTAGCATACATTGTATAAACCTTTTTGCATTTAGGTACGTACCTACATGAAAAGGTTTGTGCAAATATAATAGATAATTTGGCGGTAACTGTGATATTTCTTATAAGCCTCTTTATACACACATTGAAACATATGTTGTTTTACTTTTAGAATGATTTTGTCTATAGATAGAGTTGTTCTCAGGCTTGTTTACACCGAAAGTACTTGTGCATAAAAATTTCATTCGCGTCGTCACCGTCACTACAGTCATCTGCGTCGGGTTGAAATTTCAATGCCTTGTTAGTAAACTTAATTTCGCTGGAATGTTTGCTTAAGTAAGAAAGATAATATAACGTTGATAAAATCAGCATTCTCTCCAAATATTACATTTCCTTTTGATTTTGGTAAAGTCACGATTGTTCGTGTTCGTTTCTACGTTATACTTTGTTTGTGTTGACATTAATTCTTATGTAATTAGAAAGTATCGGCTATTGTATTTACGGTCAACTAACATCGGTTTTTAGGACGAAAAGCCGTCTCCCTAATTGAAATTGTCGAAGATTTCTTTTATTCTTTTATATATGTCCGCTTTTATGTCCTTTTAGTAATGTTTGACCATAACTTTCACTCAATTTCTTAACTTGTTAGGTCAAAATAAATCCATCTTTCAATAAATACGATATAAATAATACGTCTGATTTAAAATAATGCCATTGCGCAGTTATTTAAAACAATATATATATATAATTTACGTTCCCTAATTATTAAATTTATTATAAACACAGCTCCCATTATTTTATCTTTATTATGTTTTTTGTACTAATTAACCTAGATTCTAAGAGCAAGTATAATTAATGGTGCAAATTATAATTTTTATGGAAGCGTCCTTAAATACGATCTAACCATTTTCATTAACCATTAATAACATTTAGAGATAATATAAACATTAAATTCAAACAATAGATTTTTTTCTATGCTCTTTACACAAAAGATTTGTAGTCTGTGCACGCGCACACCTTCGCCTGGATTTGCTTAGTACCTTTCAGAATACCAAACGATTTGTTATAAACTTACAATGGCCAATAAGAAACATAGAATGCCATTTACAATACACGAAAATATTTTAAAGCTATTTTAAGTTCAATTGTAATTCAATGTTATCCTTATTTAATGATTTTTTCATATTTATTACCCTAATAACAAAATATGATCTCCAATATACTTTCGGAAATTGAATATTTTTATTATAATAATATGTATAGGATATGAATATGCGACAAAGAAATAAAAATTACAATCATGTTGTTCGCCATCATGGCATTCGAGTCTGTATTATCCCCAAGGTGCGACTATCAAAATCTTTTTACCTAGAAAGATTTTTGTATTGATTTAGAGAGTGAGTTTTAATGTGGATGGCTTCTGCTGTCGAAAAGTTATACCATTTTTATATTTATGATCACCTGTATATTTATGATCTAATTACACTGATATACCGATAAAAAAGTAGTTAACAATAAAATATTCAATCATCTTTGTAAACTATTATATTAATACGAAGCGACATGATGGATGTAATTTCCTCGGTGGTAACACATCTACGGTTGTACATCATTAAGATTGCTACAATCAGTCATGTAATTACAATAATTCGATGGAACGTACCATGATTACGTCATTACGTATTCCAGAAATAGTCGGCGGAACAGGTATCATTAGGATTCGTGTACACCAAACGTGAACCGCCACGATTGTGTGTGGAAATTGAAAGGTTACTTGTCACCGTGGTTGATCATGGTATACTTTAGGCTGAAGAATAAAACTTTGCAGTATTTGTTTTGGGTAATTGCAACCACACTCAGAAAATATGTGGAGGCTACGGGTCGCTCGAACGCTGTAAACGTAAAGCTGAGTTAAAAAGACAATATGAAGTAAAACTAAAAAAAAACATATTTTTCTTAATAAAATAAAGATATTTAACATAAAGAAAAGGTTAGAGCTTGGAGACAATAATTGGTGGTGTAAAAGGGGCAGGACAGCATGACCGAACGTCTTGCCCTCTCACTATAAATAGGTTTTATTCTCAAGACATGTCATTAACATCAAAATTCCAGATCGGTTCAAACAAGGCGTGAGCAATTTAAAATCGCGGGTAAATATAAAATAATAGTAACTGTGCAATAACATTGTCACAACATTGTCAAGCGTTCTTCTCTTTTTATAGTGATATTTCTGGATTTTCAGAGACTTCAATTGTGTACATGATGAGGGTGTTTGGAGTTACAAATAGTGTGGACACAACCTAAACGTCATTAGTTTGAAGCTATCGTCAAAATGAATGATAATTTTATACTCGTTAATGAGCCGCATAAATCTCAGTACTTTCAAAAGGGATCACTTTCACTTGGCAACGAGTAACGAGTAAGTAGTACGGGACGAAATCGAGATTGAAATGAGTTACTTAAGCTCACTGCACATTATATTGTCACCGACGATTACGAATAGCCACTGATATTATCGACGCTATTATTTATAACCCCGCATCAGTTTGGTTACCTTTAGAATCTGATAACATTCAGGTTACGCTTTAATTTTTTGATATTGATCAATGAAAGATAACCGTCTTAATGTACCTTTGCAAATGTCAACAATATAAAGTCCTTATTATGTGCATGGAATAAATTACGAAATCTAACAACAAATTTTTATTATAAAAACATTATTGAGAAATAATTTGCCGCATTTGACAAGTTTGACAAGACATTGACAAGACACACACACATATTGACAAGACACTATAGTGCCACCGCTGCCCCTCATAATCCATCGTCAAGCAAGTCTTGTGTTTCGAGAAGAAAATGCAGTTGCCGTCTACACTTATAAATGACGTGTGTGTCTTAGTCTTCAGGAGTTTCACCATATATATCTACGTATGATATAAAACAAGATTTCAGTTCTGTTAGAAATTAGATGTCTATGATCGTGAGCTTCAGCAACTTACATAGATTAAAGCGGCATGCACGCTTATTTCCGACTAAAAAAAATAATAATAAAAAACTATGAATTATGATTGCATATGTAAATTTTATGCAATATAACGGTTCAAAGACGACTAATCTGATGTAAAAAACCCCTGCATCTCAGTTATAATGCAACGTAAATCTTACGTAGTGTTACTTATCTACGATAATGCTAAGAGGCGACGGCATGAATGATAGCCCGGGGGTATCATGAACCTCCTCACGTTTATTATGCAACCTCTGTAATAGATAATGGATAATACCTACTAATGACAAGTGATATTTAAAACGTATTAGTTGCTCACTGAGTCGCCACTACGTGATTGAGTGAGACAAATTAGATAAACGCATTAGATAATTAGCTAAACTTTCACTTTTAGGGCTACATTACTGCAATTATGTCGCGACAAATTACTTATGTGAGGCCCATTATTGCCGTAAGTGTACGGTTATTACGGAGATATTTAGACAAAAAAAAGTTTTAAGTAACGCGTATAACGTAAATGAAAGCTGAACAGCCGCGTTATGTAATGTCCACTTTTAGGGGTCCGTGACGAAATGGCGAAAAGAACCCTTACAACTTCGCTTTGTCCGGCTCTCCGTGTCATAGAAATTTTACTTGGACCGTATTAATATTAAATAGATGAAATCTTGAATGGTAAATACATATTGTAATCTAGTATATAATTATGTATGTGTTGCACATATTATATAGTGGATTATGGATTATAGATAGATAGATTTAAAACAATGATATTCAAAATTAAAGTTTTGAGTTGTACATTCTGAAAACTTTAATATGTAACAGACGTAGAGGAACATTTTAACATTTTCATTCAATTACTTTACGCACGGAACCCTTTACATTGCGTGATCCGACACGCACTTTGCATCTTTTTTATTTACATTTCATCACCAGAGGGCTCTGGTGACTGAAAATGTGTGCAATTAACTGCATGTTTGCATCGCTAAAGCATTGCGTTTGCGCATGCATGTCACTTGGCGACATGTTTGTTGCGTACACTCCTCCCGTCTTCGCAAAAAAACTCAACATTTTCCGCCATTTCGTAACTTCGCCATTTCGTAACTTCGTTCGCATTTGCTCGGTCTAATCAGGATACAGTGTGAAAATTTCTCTAACATTAATCTAGTAATTCAATCCAGGTAGCCTAATCAATGCTGGTATGAAGAACTAAAGCTGTAACTAATATTATTAACCAAAATGAGTTCGATCGCATTTGCTCTGTTATCACTATTTTTTCAGTGTAAAAAGTTCTCTCAGACTGATTCAAAAATGTTGTACAGTGGTCTAATCCGAGGGCTCTAAGCAAAGTGATAATCACTTATTGTAATCGTTTTTTATAATCGCCAAAGTTAACATCGTCCAAAATGCTAATTATTCGCTTTTGTATGGCGGTGGTTACATGAAAGAGTTGTTTTGATTCGTCAAATAGAAAATTATCAATCTAATGATCGTTATGTTAGAATACGGGATATTATGTTGGCTTATGTCGATTTCATATGTTAGTATTTGTGTAGTGTTCATAAGAATTATTATTATTTTTTTTTTAATTTATTCAAGTAAAGGTATACAGAATAGCTTAAGTTATATTTCTGCCAAACTGTAAGCCAGTTTGGCAGAAATAGAACTTAAGACCGAACCGGAAGTTCCCGGTAATCATAGTAGAACTCCTCCGTACTCCGCCCTTACGCCCATGTCCTTTATTGTACTAATGGGATATAATAGTCTAGATAGTTAACGCAGTTATTATAGTGTAAACTGAGATCTATGCAAATTTTACAAAGTTGGAGAGATTGTTGGTTTACAAGCGATAATGTTTGTAACTAAAAGCATTTTTCAACTTATAGAACATTTATTGCGGAATCTTTTAGCTAGTAATAGTACGCGACGACCGTTATAACATGTAGATAAAACCGTAAGAAACAAACAAAATACAAAAATATGATTGTGTAATGGATTGATTTAATTTTATCTTTTTTAACACTAATTTTCAGTAAAAGCTAGTAATTTATGAAGTTATTAATTATTGCAGTTTTTAGTTGTAACTGATTTACTGGGTCTACTAACTGGAATAATATAAACTGGCTATAATGTATTTCACAATGTACAAGTGAGAGAGTTGGTATGTAAGCTGGTGTAAATCTTTAAACCTTTTGTCCTTTTAAAGCGCATGCCTACCTAAATTGGTACACCTTAATAAATTCCAGGCCGCATTCCTGGTTAAGAGGAACTTTCTCTGATAATGCTATGGGGTCCGAGAGGTAAATAGCCATTATATCTTTAACATTCGACGTGCTGGCTCCGTATCAAAATAATTACCTCTCTCCATATTAATTACGTCCTAGAACTTTCTAATACCAGAGATAAATAGCAGTGGTGACCAACAGCGGGTAGTATTGGTAATGAGACAGCGATGGGCATTTCTTCAGATGGATGAGTGCACTCACCGTCATTAAGCCGCGTTTGCTCTACCTCTGTTACCTGTTACAATATTTATGAGCAGACCTACGGGTTTTTATTTTATTTTCCTCTTTGTCATTACATAAAAACACAACATAGATAGTATAGTAGAGTAGATAGTATGCTAGGTACTATTTCTACCCATCTCAAATTCCATCAAAGATACAAATGTCAAAAAATGTACTAAATGTAGACAATTATAACGAAAACTAAGTAAATGTACTATCGAATAGAAGACGAACATGTCTCAGAATATTTTTTTTAATAAAGACATTTATTACGACAACCATATTACAACAATAATAACTATATACAATCTTAAAAATTTTACCCCACTCGAGAGATATGTAAAATTTCACCGAAATCTGTTTTTAAAATAATTGTTCCAATGTGAAAGATATGACATTTATGGCATAAAAGCTTTTTTACGTAATTATTAAAAATCCATCTTGGATGAATCGACAGATCACACCGTTACGTAAGAGTTAAAAGCAAGACACGAGGCATAAGTTCTCAGTAACGTTCAGTAAGTGTATAATTACACTATTACATGACCGAACCACTCATGTCGAAAACACGTTACTTACTGCTATTCACATACGTATGAGGCGACAGACAGTTCTTAAGAGAAGCAAGTCATACATCTGCGAATGGCTTCAGGCGGAACTCCAGTTCAATGTTATATTGTCATAGAGATCCATGCACGGCAGTGGCCACTTAACATCAGATGGACCATTCGTATTGTTTGCTACATTATTTCTATAAAAAACAGTGAGCAAGGCAGTAACATCGCCAAGGTTGTATCTAGATGTGCTGAAACTTTAGCTCATTCCCTGTAGTTTAACTGATTAGTATCATAATTAATATACATAATACTAGCTTGTTTTTGGATTACGTATGTACATCTACGATGAATATAACTTTTACTTACGTTAGAGTTATAATAGAGGCTATTTTAGTACTTGGTCATTGTGCTTACCTGAAAGGAAATAAGTATAAATTTAGTTTTCACAAAAAACAAGAAATCCAACAATCAAAAACAAACAAAATTAACGCTTTTTGGTAGCATAATAAAGTACTCAGTCGTGGTTTTACAGACTTAATATAATTACCTCATATATTTAGTAAATCAACACATTTCGTAAATTTTTTTTGGATACGACTGCGTCCATATTCGCTAAAGTCTGATTAATGTGAATAACATTTTCATTGTTTTTTATAACTTTGCCGTTTTTACTATTGTGCGAGGGTTTAAGGCAAATAATTTTGGAGTATTGAGTAAAATGAATATAAAACTTTTGTAATTTCTTAATTAATTTCAAAGGTATCGCTCCTAAATTTTAATATTTCAATTCAATATTAATTATTAATTACAGGAGTAAGCAAACAAAGAATCTGTGATCAAGTCCGCTGGGCTTTTCAATTTAGAGTTGTCAGTTCCCCAGAAGCGGAAGTGAGCAATCAACTTGGGAGTGTCTGTTTAATGTTTCTGTTACATAATAAAGAGCAAGGATATTTACAGCAAACACAATAAAATACACAATTGTTACATTTATTTTATGTTTTAACTAGAATATCGATCTAAACAAATACGTACATAAACTGTGTGAAAGTATTAAAAAAACATACATATTGTGTTTATTCCAATAGAAATTATGCATTTCAGAACTTTTGATACTGTATCTTGTATTATAAAAAGTTTCTATGTTATGTCTTGCATTTTGGATCGGAATTATGATTTTACTACATAACTGTAATCAGTTTGTATGCTCATTTGTTTACTTTGTATTAGAAAGGAAATAAAAAGACCGGTAGTTTATCTTTATCGGTTTTATGAACGTTTGCGACATGTGGAGCGATTCCGCAACATCCGTCGAGTGTACCAACACGTGACCACTTCTGGTCAACCTATGGCCTTAGACGCATGTGCACCACTTTGTTTAATAAACTACAGTACACGACAGGTAGTAAAACTGTATATATTACGATTTTCAGTGATGTGAGGCTGTGAGAAGTGTAATAAATGAACGTGGAGGCCACCTGATTTTAATGAGTCGCGACAGTTGCCGCTACAGTACTGTACACAAGCTCAAAAAAGTGTATCGTCCTATGAGTGTGTAGATGCGTTGCTACTCTTGAAGACTAATATGGTCGCCTCACTTGAAACAAATTGATAGAACGAATACCGATCTCCATGATTGAGGAACACTGGCACACCACCACAAGAATGTATTTTTTATCAAAGGTATACAGCTCCTGGATTCTGATTTCAAGAATAACAGGGCTGCTCGAACTTAATTCTGAAGATTCTCGTCGCCAAGTGGCCACAGATTTGTAATCGACGACAGGTAAAACTTTTTAAACTAATATTATTGCGGAAATTATACATTTTACCATGTACTGGATACATACGATAAACTAAGTTTGATTGTTGATATTTCGAATCAGTTGTATGGCTCGTGGTCATGGCGAAAGACCACCACCGAATCGAATCGAAGTTTCGCCGTAACCAAGAACCATGCAACTAGTTCGATATATCGGCAATCAAACAAAACATCGTTAATCGTGACTACCCGGTACATAGTAAAAGATAAAACTTTTATTTTCATAACACTCGTCGACACGTGAATAATACACGTTTACTTGTGACCACAGATTCACGTGACCGGCTAGGCATATAATATTTTATAAACTACAGTTGATAAAACATTAATAGCCTTGCGGTGATGGTGCATCGAGATCGAAGTCAGGTGGTTTTATGCTCTGGAGAACATGGTAATATAAATAAATAGCAAGCGGGATAGTCTAGTGGTTTGAAGTAAATATCGTAGCCTTTATCATATGAAATCAATTAATTAAAAAGTAACAATTTAGATCACCCAAAATGCACAGCTCATTTTGTGAATCAATACGATATTACAAAATCTATAGAAAAACCTATCATGTGTTATTAATTACAGACTTCGTGCTTGACAATGTCAGTAAGAACGTAAAAAAGTTTTATTTTATTTTATTTAATATATACTTGGGACTGTGTCAATTTTAGTCTGCCCTACTCTTCCGTGCTCGTAATATTAGACATGCCAAAAGAGGTATTAAATCTCATAATTTACTCGTATTAATGAAAACGGTACATTACTTACTCAAAGTATTTATTTTTACTTAATTTATTTATCACTATGTATTTTGTGGGTATATTTTATCTGCTATAAAACAAGCAAGTAACCGGTTACAATTTCCTAAGGTTAAATTTTCTAAGAATGCCAGCGAACTAAAGTATGCAATAGCTAATAAAAAGCCATAATCAAATAAACAATATTTATATATCAATAAGCAGGTACTTTACACGCAAGTGAATAGTAATTAGTTTCGCTTTATTAGTTGCAAGTTATTTTTACATAAGAACATTTCATTGCACCATATCGTTCATGCATATTTGTACACCCTTTACCAGAGATTACAATAACGTTATGTCGATCCAGAAAGAGGAAAGACGTGTGTAACAACCAGTTATGTAGATATCGTTACATACAATGTGAAACTCAGTTTAAAAACGAGATTAACACATATACTTGTATTTGGTAAGTCAACTGGCCGGATAAAATTAGAGAAAGCATGAAACGTTGCATTATGTAATAAAAGTTTAATGCGTTTGAACTTAATCTAAGATTATATGTGACTAATTATGTTAACCACGCCTAAATTTGGTATTGGATCATTTAGTTATCCGTAAAAGGATTGTTACGGTTTCCAAATACCACGTACATAATTAAATACATATACGAAAATTTGTAAAACTTTAAATAAGCTTTAAATATTTATGAATTTTTAGATCATCAATAATGTCTACCTTGGCTTTCTGGTACATTTTACATATAATTATGTATTTTTACAATTTTAAACAATATAACTCATAATCTGTATGAAATCACAAGGCAATTAATTACATACAAAATAGTTACATACATATTTGAAGTTCGTTTCTGAATTTGAGTTCAAGGAGAGCTCTTTTTCAAAGCTAGCGATGTATTGATACTTTCAATATACATATTTAGCATTTTGTAAGACTAAAATTACCGTAACCGGTTGTGACAGAACCGAAACGCAAAGATCAGAATTTTAACTTGAAAATTTGTAAAAAAGTACAATAAAAAAACGCGTGCAGACTCGCACATAATCCTGTGTATAGAGTAACAAATTACAGTCACGTCAAATCATCTAAAATCTAATATTAAACAAAATTCTAAAAAAAGAATCTGAATATGCTTGAAAACCGTTGCCAAGTCATAAACTTACGAATCTCTGCTAGAGATTTATAGTACAGTGAGTCTAAAATGAGCTCAAAGGCTGGAGTAAAGGGAAAGTTGCTTAACGCAACAAAAAGTCGTTAAAGTGATTTGTGTAATACTAGTATAGATTAAAGTCTAGCTCGGGTTTTGTATCTACGTAAAACATGTAAACATTAAGGTCTGTCATTTTGCTGTCATTGAACTTACCTAGCACAAGACTGGAAGCCCACTCTCACTACACAAGCGAAAGTTAACTCGTCAGTCTAAAGCACCCATCGATTGATGAGCCCCGTTTCTATAGAACTAACTTAATTGCACCCACACATATGCATTTAAATAAGATTCTCATTGATTTCGAAAGCGTGGAGTCTAGTTATTTACTACGTACGCTACAACATATTTTAAGTAGCAAGTCACGCAATTTATGTTGGAAAAATGAGGTGAAATACAGTCACGTCAGTTTCTTCGACGGTTGATCTGCAACAAAATTACGACAACGCCTTGCACAAAATTATTGCTCTACAAGTCGTTGGCAAGATACAAGACGGAAGAAATAGTGTGTGATTACTGGAGCTACTTTCAATCTTGGACAAACCACTACGGGGATGCAATTACGTACATAGATATTAATAAATAGAACGAACAAAAAGGTGGCGAGTTATCGATGTGCTCTCGATCTTAAAATGCTAGGTTCCATTGCGAGGTGCGCTGATAACTAAAGGGAAATGATCGTTTGGCTGGTTTCACGTGTGTAAACCGGACGCATCTAATGCAGTTTCTCTTTAGCCAGTAGCAGGGCTCGGTCAGTTACACCGCGAGCTAAAGATAGAGAAATTAGCCGCGCAGAAGTGCACGAGTGAAATCACTTGGGTGCGATGCCGCCGCCCGTCGCCCGCCCGCCGCCTAGGGTTGTTACAAGGGAGTTTTTCTCATGTTTTTTTAATGTGAAACATCTATTTACACCTTAGGCGAATGCCGTGCTTATTGCTTAGGTGAATAATCATGCCTTCTTTTCGCACCGTTCTCTATCCTTCATATGTCTGGTATTATTTATATTCTTTACGCATATATAAATATTATATTAATGATATTATACTTTTATTTACTTCACTTCATATTTTATTATTGTTTAAATTCTGCATACATACTATTCCGATCCGATCCGTGACGTCTGTTTTATTCTTAATTTAGTATCTTGTTTTAGGAAAGTGGCTGTTTTTTATAATTTAATTATAATGCCCAAATGATTTGGGAGAGGGCGTAGGAGCGCGGCTTTAATAGAGAGGTTAGACAACGTGAAGTAACGTCGGGCGGTTTAAATATTTGGGTGGGTGACCGCAAGTGGCAATATTTCATGCCTGTTTCAGATGATTATTATTCAATACTCGATTTTTCAAAAGCAAATAAGTTCTCACCCGTCCTCTTTATCAGCGAACATGTTTGGGTGTCCAAATAAATAGCGTTTTCAACCTCCTTCAACCTTCTTACCTCCTTCTCAATGTGCCCGCCCTACTCATTTAGTCACGACGGAGCGTAACTGCAAGATCGATTACCACTAATTACAACCCTTCACATAAAATGTCTGTCGAAATAAATATCTTCGGCACCCAACTTGAAGGCTCAACCCTATCATTGACTAACGAAGATCCCGGTCTCCTTCATCATGTTGTCACGCTAATCGTAGGGCAAATCAAATGATTTAGATATGATGTAAAAACACCAATCCATTTTTAAGGGTAGCGAATGAACCTAGAGTACTAAAAAACCTGCAGTAAACGGAAATGAGGTCCTGTCTGATATCGCACGTAGATGCTTTGCTTTTTCTAAGAGAGTTGTTTGTATGCCGGCAACCACACCTCTTCGACACAAAGACAACTATTGCTACATTTGAACACAAAAATATACTATATAACATATATTAATAAACATATGAATAAATTCGATTTACGGTCATAAATACTGGTTATTTACACTTGTACTCACAAATTAAGTGGGATCTTGACTTTATTATTATAATTTATTGTTGTTCGTACCCAAAATAACATGTTTTGATAAGACGTTGGTTCCTAGAATATCATAAACGCGCAAGAGCTCTAAATTTACTTTCAAGAGCACTATTATGATTGGAAACTTTATTAATAAACGTTACACGAATTTAGATATCCTTCAATACATAATCATTCATATATAATTAAACTCAATGCTATGACAGAATACGATGTTATGCGTACTATATACATTGTACATATATGTATGTATACGTTTATCTACGCGAGGTGTAGAGGGTACAGTGGTTTAGATCCAATTATATGTTTGTATGTAAGACCTACAATCATAGTGACTTTCCACGGTTATCCGTCAAACATTATTTCTGTAGTAATACCGAAACGAGAAAGCTGATTGATCGCATGATTATACGACACGCGTGTGTCCGTTTATCCTTCACACCGTGAAATTGTATTCAATTGTGACTCGATAGCTTTCTAGCGTCATGCATACGTTTTGTATGCAACGACTTTATAGATTAACGTGTTGGTGCTAAGTCGTGCTTTTGGATAACGTTATCTAACGATCTCCTAATCGATTATCTACAGATTTCTTTTCTCAAAGACACATACCATGTTCTAATCAATTCGAAGGAAGTAACACTAACAGGAACTTTTGATTATTTATGTTGCTACTTTTGAGATCTCGCTTCACTTACTGTATTGTCATACGGGAAGCAGTTTTTAATTTGTTTTTACTACTGTTCGTCATTCGAAAAGACAACTACATTAACATTAAAGATAAAATAAATATAAGCTCTATCTGCGGAATACCCACAAGGTTCCATTATTACATAGATAGATAATCGTGACAAAGATACTATCTTGTTTCCACGATCTTAATGTAATTATTTTTTTTATAATAAGTATACATACACATATTTTTATTTATTTATATTTTGTTTTTAAATTTTGCCGTCGTTTATTTGTATAAATTAAGTTATTAAAAACTTAGCAGGAAAACCACCCACCCCTCCGACAGAATTAAGGTAATTGCTTTGTAAGTGTGACATCGATACCTGTCCGGCTGAACCATCCTCCTTTCTTCTTTTAACACCTATACTTATTAATATACTCATAATTCGCCGTAAAGCATTACTTGAGTTACGGTTGGAGAGGTGCGATTGCCGGCTACATTTTAAAGAGAGGCGACCATCTTAGTCCTCAAGAGTAACAACGCATCTACGTTCGAGCTCAGTTAGGATTTCAGACGTGTTTGAGGTTGTACATGGATGTCTATGGACTGCGACTAGTTACCATCAGGTGGTTTGCATGCTCGTTTGCTACTTTTATCACATAAAAAACTAACAAATAAAAAAGACTGCGCTTGAAGGCATTAACTTTGTTATCGTACCAGGAAATGTACCATGATTGAAGCTAGGAAAACTTATAATAGCATTAATTACCGCGTAATAAGACAGTGGAAGCAATGACGCGGGGGTTATAATTGAGTCAGCGCTTTCCCGTTAGGTTCGCCGCATTCATCGCTAACAATTTCCTATGACGCCTTAGGTCCGCTAGTAATGACAGAATGGAGCTAAGGAAAGAACAGACATCAGTTAATAGTAAACATCCCTGGTAATGAGACACCGTGCACGAACTTCGAACACGCTTCCCGGCGCAATTGAGTTGTAGACAAACCGCAACGTTTCGGAACGAGTCGGCCGTGATTAGTTGTAAGTTATAAATTAATTTGTTTTTGCGACCACGTAATATTTAACTGGAAGGGAAATCAGGGATAGTTTGTATAGCAAAGTATAATTTCAATGATTTTATGTACATTCTTATTGTCAACTATGTAGATTTAGTCTTGAAATTCACTGCAATCAATTTTGATCAAATGTTCAAATCAACTCTTTCACGCAGAAAATGTAAGCTGACAACTATATTATTGTAAAATAGTTTCAGGTGGTATACATTATGTAAATCTGCAATAATGAAATTGATAAGATTCTGGGCTCTTACACAAGCGTCTTCAGCAAACAGGCACGAGTCGCTGCCACACAATTTTTATGTGCGCACACAATTTTCATCCGTGTTTAAATTGTATGCGCATATTATAAATGACTTCTTGTGTTTAAAATTAACATCGTTAGGAAACCTGCATGTCTAAGAATTTTCATAATGGTCTCAAAGGTCTGTACAGTCGACCCGCAGTTGGCTAGCGTGGTCGACTAGAGATTAATCTTTCTAATTATGAGAGGAGACTTAAGCCATAAGTGTGCAATCATAATAATATGCGCAATAATATCACAATGGATTAAGAAATAAATAGTCAATTGGTAGCAAATTCATTGTAAGCAGTGTATAAACCCGCGGATAAGCAGGCGATATAAAAGACGCCGCGGGCTACGAGCTCATACCAGATCGAATTCATTACAGTGTTCCATTCATTCATAATTCACATGTTGCATGTCGGGTGCTAAATTTATAGCCCTTGAGCACACGGCTTCCGCCAAGAACAATTTGCTACTTAAGTATCTCTAACAAACAAATAGACTTACACAAAGAAATGTTATTGCAATAGCATGACCGCATAACGGTTGGGGCTATTACCATTGCAGTCTGCGGTCCCTTGGTACACCTGTATTCGAAGATGCGCCTTTCACTTGTGCACATCGAAAGTGCAGCGTTGACGCAACTTGTAACCTGTGCCCTCAAATGTTATGCCATACATTAAATAAATACTAAGGAGATGAACTCGCTCTGTTAGGATGATGCAAAGCCACGACTGTGCTAGACCGATTTAAAGAGGTATTATAGCGTAGAAAGTAATATACACTCCATCTGATATTAAGTTACTACCGCTAGTGACATCTTTTACCATATGATATGGGATTGTAGTCTAGCCTCAAATACATCGCTAACCTTCAGTATTAAGATGTGTAAGCATCACTGCGTTACTCATAGCCTCATATCACAATACAGCATTTAATACTGCTGTTATAAAACAGTAGCAGCAGCAGGTTCTACCTCCATTGGGAATAATGTCAGTTATTTTAATTACTTTTTTTTCAAACGCTACTTAATAAATACTGAAAAGTTTTATAAAAAATGGATGGGTTGTTTTTATGATCGAAAATTAAAACGGTAACGTAAGGTCAACTTTTTTTAATATCCACATGATAAATCGAAACATTATATGTATACAAAATTACGTATGATTATTATTATTGATATGTTGACCGTGTATCAAAGATAATGCATTTTAAGTTATTCAATGCCTTATGCAAGATGTAGGCACTAAACCATAATACTTCTTATGACTTCTTATAACAATATATATATTTTAAGTAAAAAGTATTTTGTCCCAAATATCAATTTAAAAACTTGGCCAATAAATAGATAAGAAATCATATACAGCGGTGGTATTTCTAACCTTCTAACTAAACATCGGCATTGGGCACTTAGCTGATTAATATTCGTAGTGCAAATAAAGTACGAGAGAACACTATTATGTTTCAAAGCATTCTGATAGCGGAAAGATAACTCAGAGTACAAGTGGGGATAAATTGATGTTAAGATACAATGTACAAGAATCGGCATTGGTTAATGGTTAACCGGTCGTTTGGTTAATGGTGTTCGGTTAACCACCTGTCATGCGGTTACCATTCCCCGGACAAATCGCGGTGGACCACCTACTGCGGAGGATCGTAAACATGCAAATTCATAAGTTACGCGAAGATGCTTGCCAATGATAAAGTACGGGCAACTCACTTTAACAAAACTCACTTATAAGAAAAGCTACAAAACAATGAACAGGTTTAAATCTTGTTAGTTTATGATACTGTTGGATTAATATCTAAAGATTAGTATGTTTTACGTGTACATGCGACTCATTTGTTACGAAGGAAACACGCTAAGGAACGCTATACATTTTATTTAATGAAACAGGTCTTACAATCTTAATAGCTATTTAACTTAATATTTAAAATAAGGATTAAAAAAATTATAATCCGTTTCTTTTCATCGATGTCATTAATCCATTAAACGGTATATTGCTACCAACCATTCACGGATGTCTCTTAAAATGAGAAGAATTATGTCCTTCGCAGCAATGGATAACTGCAGTTTGGTAGATTTCATAGGCATTTAAATATATTATGTAGAACTTTCAGAAACATGTCAACGAAACCAACGAAACTATATACTACAAAACAATAATATGATCATGCTATTTCTATTCGTCTCCTTATTTTTATGCCTCTCCAGCTACTTCAGTTTGCCTGTCAAATCCTTGCACCTCTCCTTGTCCAGAGCAGCTTTGGACGTTCTATTTCAGTTTTTATTAAACACCTACTATTGATTTGACGCAACATGGTTTTATGTGATAAAAATAGTAAACGAGCATGCAGGTAATTAGATGTTAAGCCTTTAATGCTGCCCATATCCCTTTGTTGCAAATGGAAGTTTTTAAAGTTTAAAGTACCATATGAATATAGAACATCAAGTGATCCCAGATGCATTGCTACTCCTGCTACAAAGGAATGACTCTAAAAATTAAAATTAACTTATAAAATCGTTCAGAGACCTCTATCACCTTTTGAATAACATTGAAACAAGAACAAATAAATTTAAAAACAATGTGCAAACTCGAGGTAAAATAACACGAGCTTCAACCACGATGCCATAAAGGTCAGACTCCTTGCACATTAAAAATTGTAATGGCGCAGTGGTATGAATAAGCGGAATGCGGGTCCCGTTGCCGCGAAGCCCTCTCCCGCGCAATCTGCGGGATTGCTTCTGCTATTGCTTATGCTTGCATTGCTATTGCTAATGCTTGCAATTTCCAACCATAAAGGCCCTTTCCTCTTTACAAACAAGTCTTGTATAAATAGCTTCTTATTTATAAGCACGTTTTAGGAACAGAAATAAAACAAACATTAAAACATTTACATATTTGTCAATAGACTGCAATACAGGTAATTAACAAAGCTATTTCACATACACCGATACTGTAGTGATTACTAAACAAATAGGTGTGCGCTCAGTAGCTACAGTGGGCTTATTGTTGTACTATTCGCTTAAAGGTGGGAGAACTATAGTTCGACCGGGGAGGTACCTTCACCGCCCTCATAATCCGCGTAAAGCATTAATTGTGTTTCGGTTGGAGAGGTGCGGTTGCCAGCTACACTTTAAAGCGAGGCGACCATCTTAGTTCTCAGGAGTAGCAACGCATCTACGTTCGAACTCAGGATTTCGGTCGCGTTGATGGTTGTACGTGGATGTTTATGGGCTGTAACCACTTAACTCTCCTTTGCTACTCGTGTCACATAAAAACTGTGAAACGCAGATCCCGACATTACTGTTAAAGTGACGGAAAGATTCTTAGATGAGTTACGCTCTCGTGGTATAAAATGGACGGATTATAGCATTCAGTAGAATAGAAATACGTTGTAGCTAGTAAGGTGAACGTATGGTTAGTTCTAAATTTAAAAGACATCTAAACTAAAGAGTACGTCTGGAGACAACTAATCCGATATTAATGGAAAAAGCAAAAAAAAAATACAGGTGGTATAAATAAAAAACATAGATGAGATTTTATTTATATTGATTTGGCAACAGGGAGATCTCCCTCCAGGCGAGATTTTGGTTGCCTGGGGAGCAGCTGTGCTCCGATAGTTTCATTTTAGAGTTTGTATATATGCAAGACATTTAGAAAACTTCGATAGCGTGATTCAGGATCGTGTGGCGCCATCTCTTGTCGA